>APFE031090310.1:101775-122569 GCA_000404065.3 Pinus taeda | reverse complement strand
CTTACATTATTATTGTTATGTCGGCTCTGATTATGTTATGACCCCATAGACTCCTATATATAGAAAGGAGGTATTTTCATTTGTATCATCCAAGAATTGTTCATTTATGTAACGTAAAGGAGGTTGCCCCCTCGAAGAGGATGAATTCTAAGGCATTGATCTATCTTTTCTATCTTTCATGGAGCTGGTTTCATAACATTTGGTATCAGAGCTTTGGATTCTAGGGTTTCGCTGCTCCAAACAGGTCACCATGGCGTTTTCGCTATAACTTCTTTTCTGCGATGTTTCAGAAGCTAAAGAAAAAAATCCATTTGAGAAGAAGTCACGCTGAATATCGGGTTCAAATTTCAAAGCTTTTCATGCTATATTTACGGAGATATGATCTGAGGAAGTTGGCCTTTTTGCAGACTCCAGAATTACATTCCAAACAGGTGACCTGGGGAAAATCGTCATAACTTTCTCTCTGAGCATTGGATTGAAATTTCATAAGAAGTTACAGAAAGAGGACGAACTGTAGTTTCTTGTATATATTGCTTAGTGCCAAAGGTCGAAATAGTGACTTGTGGCACGTCATCCAAGTTCGCTCTGCTGAACTTGTCTATAATCAAGTCACTGTGGGAGATTTCTCATAACTCTTTGTTGGAGAATCCAATTCGGATTAGACTTGTGGCATTGGAAAGAGGACACAGAGGGCTACTACAGGTCACAATTTCAAAGCTTAAAGATCCTAAAATACAGAGTTACAGTCATTTCAAGATCAAGCTCCTAAAATCAAGAAAAAGCAAGATGAGGAAGTTTGATGGCAAGGATCCGGTAAATTGGATACTTCAGATGGAGCAATATTTTGATATACATGGTGTACCACTGTTACAAAAGGTATGTATTGCATCTTCATTTTTAGAACTAGATCAATTTTTATGGTATGAAAGGCTTTGTTCTCGTAAAAAACTTGTTACGTGGTCAATTTTCACGGAGGAAATGATAGCACATTATGAGGATACAAAGAGCAACACCTTCTTTAGAGAAACACCACAACAATTGGAAAGAGTAAAACGGATTTGTGACATAGTGGAAAGAAAAATTATGGAAACTAGGAAGCATACCCCTCACAACTATAAAGATGGAAGCGTTGTTTCTCCGAGCCTTCCACAACCTACAAGGGTTACACCACAACAATTGGAAGAAAAAGGAGAAAAAGGGCTTTGTTACAATTGTGATAGCAAATGCACTAAAGGTCATAAGTGTGTTGAGAAGAAATTATTTTACATAGAGTATGAAGAGGAGGAAGAAAAGGATCAAATCAAAAGAAGAGGATATACGGCAGGACCCCACGCCAGAGAAAGAAGAAATGAATCAGACCATATCTTGTAAAGCATTGGCAAGAATTACCACTCCTCAAACTCTCAAGATAGAAGGACATATCAAGAAGAAAAAGGTGCAAGAAGTGAAAGATCACATCGAGGAAGAAGAAATGAATCCAACCATATCTTGTAATTCATTGGTCGAAATTACCAGTCCTCAAACTATCAAGATAGAAGGAATATCAAGAAGAAAAATGTTCAAAAAGTGAAAGATCACATCGAGCATCAAGAAGTGAATCCGACCATATCTTGTAGAGCATTGGAAGAAATTACCACTCCTCAAACTCTCAAGATAGAAAGACATATCAAGAACAAAAAGATTCAAGCAGTGAAAGATCACATCGAGCATCAAGAACAAGTTCTCCAACTTTTAAAAGATAATGCCACTTTGGTGTAGAATCAAATGAAACAATAGGCAGATCAACATCATAGTGAAAAACGTTTTGATGTAGGTGATTGGGTATTTTACGGCTACATCTCAAGAAAGCTATTTATGAGAAGGAAATGTTAGAAATACTACATGAACTTAAGAAATGGCGACCTTTCCTAATGGGAAGACACTTCAAGGTAAAAATGGATCATGATACTCTTAAATACTTTTTAGAACAAAGATTATCTTTAGAAGAACATAAAAAATGGGTCACAAATATGTTGTGTTATGACTTTGAAATCATCTACAAAAAAGGGAAGAACAATGTTGTTGCAGATGCACTCTCAAGAAAGGATGAGGATGTGGAAGCATTGTTTTGTGCTATTTCTATTATCCAAACAGATTGGATAAATGAAGCAAGGGATGAATGGAAGAAGGACGAAGAAGTGTGGCCACTCATTAAAAAGTTGCAGAAGATCCCAATTCAAACAATATTTCCAGAACTTGACAAGGAAGGAAAAATCATATTGGAACCTGGAGCAATCACAGAAGCAAGAACCCAATAGCTATGGAATCGATCAACTTCAAAGTATCTCATCAAGTGGAAGAACTTACCCGCTGAAGATTCCACATGGGAGGACAAGAATTTTATACAGAAGCATCGAGAACTACTCAAGCATTGAGGACAACACTTCTTGAAGGAGAGAGGCATGTTAGCTCCCTATACTACTAGTGTAACCCCTTATTGTTCTTAGTAAAACCCCCTTATTATATTGTTGTGCCCATGTGGTCCCCATATTGTTATTATTATTCCCCATAGAAGACCACTATTGTTATTATTACGCCCTTACATTATTATTGTTATGTCGGCTCTGATTATGTTATGACCCCTTAGACTTCTATATATAGAAAGGAGGTCTTGTCATTTGTATAATCCAAGAATTGTTCATTTGTGTAATGTAAAGGAGGTTTCCCCCTCGAAGAGGCTTATTTCTAAGGTGTTGATCTATCCTTTCTATCTTTTGTGAGTTGGTTTCGTAACACTTTCATTTGGCAGTCTGATCAATTGATCATGGATTCTTTCTGCCAAGAACTGGGCAAAATTGAAGACTGTTGTTGGAGGCTTGCCTGGGAAAAAGTAGAGATAAAAGCAAGTATAGGCTCATCTACATGCTCATCAGTGGTGTATCCTAGAATACAAGAGAGCATGGTTACAATTTGTCTGGCCCTCTCAGAGAAAATGGTGGCAGAGTATGGAGGACTATTTGTAGGAGTATGAGACTCTTCTAGGATGAAAGTGTGAAATATTTGAGACCTCTTGGGAAGGTCCAGCTTCAAGTAGAGTTCAAGTAGATTTTCAATGAAAAATGGGGTTTCATTTGGGTTTGGCTAGATCTACATAATTTGGTTTATTGACTCTGCAGTGATTGTAACAAAACCTACTAGTTAGGAGAGACTATGGCTCTTTGGCTTTGGATATAGCATATTTGACATAGGTGGATGATTTCAGGGAACTTGTATACTTGTGGGAACAAGTATTTGGGAAAATTTGATTCCCATAGATGAATGTCATCATTTTGGTTCAGGAATTTGTCTTTACCTCAGCAATGGAGCTTCAATACATGGCTAGGGGAAACTGTGTCTTTAATTTGGAAATATTTGTCGACCAATGGGAGGTGGTCAATGACCAGGTGAGGGGTTTGCAAGGGTTTCTCATTCAGAATGCTTTGGGAAGCCATAATTTGGTTTATTCTATTGAATTATTGTTTATCTAGCTTAAGGAGTAAGCTCAGGACTTCTGGAATAGTGGGAAGGATTAATATAGTCTGTAGAAAAGGGTTTCTTTGGATGCACAATGGGTTTCTTCAATTTGGCAAGGTTTTTTAATTAATTCAATGAATTAAACTTTTATAAACACTGTGCAGAGCTTTAGTAGAGGGGCATTCCGGTTCTTTCAAGAATACCTGAAAAAGGGAGATTTGGTGTGTAGTCAGGGTTCTGTGGTAGTAGCAGATGTTTATGAGGCTTCAATTGTCTATGTGCTACTTCAATTTGGAGTCTGCAGGATGTTCAAGTTGTAAATGGGTAAAAAACGGTTGAGCAGAGTTCCCGGGCATTAGAATTGATTGATAGAGGTCTTTTACAACAAAATAACAGTGAAAAGAGTGAAAATGGGGCTTTTTTGGTTTTTAACCAACAACAGTTAACTTTTAGGCGCGGGATTAATGTATGAATAGTAGGCGGTTTCCTTTTATGCAAGGAGGCAGTTTTATGGCATATTGCACCGTTTTTGAGTGAAGGGCGGTATTTTTTTAGAGCACGCGATATAACATGGGGCTGCCACATAGCAAACGGGAACTTGGGAAAAACCACGAATCTCGCGTGCTTTTGGGATTTTAATAGTCGGACAATGGGAGCGCACGATATGGATATGGGTTGTCAAATCTGAGAGTGGTTGATCGAAGGGCTATCATGTGGCAGAGTTGCAAGGGCTGAGTCAGGGTGTGGTTGGCGGGGCCCGAGGATAAATAATGCAGCTGGTTAAATATATTCAAAGGTTTAGTGAGGGTCAGGTAATTATAACGTGGGGGGGTTAAATACATAAAGGGGGACTATAGGTTATCAAATAACTTAGGATAAGGGGCTTTAGTGGGTTTTTAAGGGAAAAAGGGAAATTAATAAGGGGAAAATGATTTTTAAAGGGTAATGTCTAGGGAAAGGTGTGAAACAAATGGAAAAAGGGTTAAAATGAAATGAAAGGGTTACTACAAGGGGAAATGAAGAGGGAAGGGTCAAAATAAAAAGGAAAGGGTTTTTACATGGGAAATGCGTTAGAATAAGAGGAAATGAAAGGGAAGGGTCCTTTGGAATCAAGAAGGAGAAATTAGTGAATGAAAAGTAATGAAGGGGTAATGGAGGGAAATTTAGAGATGTAAGGAGTTTAGTGAAATGAGAGGATATTAGTGAATGAGTTTTAGTATTTAGGCCTAAAATCATATATAACTTTTTTAGGGTGAATACCCTAAGTAATACACAATTTTTGTGAATGTCCTTTTTCCTTTGATAGTTCCTCCTGCACATGAAACATAGGATTTAAGCATGATGAAGGTGCATTTGAGCTAGCAACCTTGTGTGTTTCAAAACCTCTTCTGCCCACCCTTTATTTACCCTAGCATTTTCTCTTCATTTATTGAGTGCATTTGAGCTTGCTAACCCTTGATTTCTTTTTCTTTGATAAGCAAACTATCTAATTCTAACCTTATAACTTCCAAGGGTTCAGATTAAACTGATGAGCTCCGTATTATTCTCTACCTAACTACTGATTTTCCAAGATTGAACAGTTTGGCTATATATTTAGTTCTCTATCTATCATCATGAAATTTAAAGCATGTGAATCAATATTAAACTATTTTATCATCATGGGTTGTGGCATTTTTGACAAGCTGCACACAATCTTATTTTTGCAAGGCAAAGTAAAAAGTAGTGCCATTTGAATTTGCATCACTTTCAGAATCTATTTTTTATCTCTTTTTGGTGGGGTTCATATTTTATTTTCTTTTTTGATCATTTTCTTTTAGTCCTTTGATTTTTCTTTTAGGACTTACCCTCTTTACATTCTTTTATTTTTAATATTGGAGAACATTTTGCAGAAAGAAAAAGTATGTACAATATTACAATACTAATCATAGCCAATTCAAAATTATGAATCCTATTATTATATGACCCTAACAATGGCTCCACATGGGGATGGCATTTCCTGGTAAAATGTCAAGAACCTTAATATGAGTAGCCTTCGAAACTTTGACTATGCTTTCCTTGTAACTGCTTCTCTATGATCTGCTTTATTCATATATATGATGGTACACCTTTCAAAGCTTAGGGCCTTCTCTTCGGGCTTCAACCTCAAGATAATCATCCAATCCAATCTAAAATTTGCAATGTTATGTACAATGAGAAAAGTAAACAACTGAACTAATGTTAATCTGGGGATAAGTAATGCTTCAACATTCTACCATTTATTGATCCACCTGGTAGATCTGTTCCATCTAACTGCTTCAAGAAAAATGCATTGTTACCTCTATAACCATAAATGTTGTAAGGGCCTTGCCATAGGGAAGCGAATTTACCATGTTCAACCTTTTCTTCTCTCTTGGAATCCCATTTGAGTACTTTGTCACCTATGTAAAATCATCAGCTTTGGTTTTCTTATCAAAAATGTTTTTGATTTTATCTTGGATCACTTGGGATTTAGCATAGACTTCTTCCTTGGTTTGTTGCAAATGTATTGTTTGATTTATCCTCCTTTGGATACCATTTGATTCTACTTGCAGTTCTTGAGTCATTTTCATCACTGGTACTCCTAAAGAGGATGGAAAAACAACATCCATTCCATATACTAGCTGATAAGGAGATGTACCAATGGATTTTTTGGTAGTTAGTATGTCTACCCACAAGGAATTAACCAACTTTTTGTTCCAGGTCTTCTTATTGTCTTCTAACAATTTCTTGATGATATTCACAAGACTTTGTTTGAGGATTCTTCCAGTCCATTACCTTGAGGGTAATAGGTTGTGGAATGGCCAAGGTTAATGTATCTATTACAAAAGTCTATCATTTTCTTGGATTTGAAAGTAGCTGCATTATCAGTAATGAGCTTTTGTGGGCATCCAAATCTTGAAAGGATATTATTTTGAAGGAATGAGATGATGACAAAATCTGTGGCTAGTTGAAATGGGATTTCTATGGAGATGGGTTTGAGGGGTAATGGTAAGAGTTTCTTCTTTCCTTCAATGATTTTCCATTTGTGACAAGAGGTCACATATTTTTTGACATCTGCAAAAAGGGTGAGCTAGTAAAAACCTACCCTTAAAATATTATCAGCAGTTGTTTCCAGTATAGGTGTCCTCCAAAATCTCCTGCATGAAATTCTTGCATAACTTTGTCAGCTTCATCTTTTAATAAACATTTTAACAAAATTCCACCATTATCTTTCCAAAATAAAGCATTGGCTATGATACAATATTTCATTGATTTCATTTTCAAGAATCTACCTTTAGTTCTAGATAAACCAAGAGGAGCTTGTAAATTTAGTAAAACAAATATGATATATGTATACCAAGGTGAATCTAAAAAAGCTTCACTGATATGTGGAGTCGCCATCTCTTCTTAATCATCTAGAGCACCAATGAAATTTATATCTAAGGCCTGACAGTTCAATTCAACCATGAGTTTAGCTAAACCTTGGCCTTTGATTAGTTTTGTGGGCTTTATTTCAATGTCATATTCCAAAATAGTGGCAATCCATTTTCCACTCTTTCCTTCAGGCCCATCCTATGTTAGAATGTCCTTTACTACTAAATTTGGAAGATATGCAATGATGTGTGAGTATAAAATGTACACTCTAAAATATTTAATAGTGTTCACTAAAGCAAGTGCTTGTTTTTCCATTATATTATAATTTAGTGTAGCATCTCTCAAAGATTTGCTGAAAAATGCAATAGGCTGCTCATAACCTTGATCATTCGTTTGCAACAAGACTGCTACAATAGTATGTTCTGAAGCAAAAGAAAAAATTATAAAATCTTTTTTGAAACAGGACTTATGAGGACAGGTGTTTTAGTAAGGGTTTCTTTGATTGCCTCAAAAGATTGCTTAGCTTCTACTGTCCACTTAATTGTTGAATCTTTCTTTAACATGCTATTTAATTCTTTGATTAGTTCTGTTAAGTTAGAAATGAATCTTCTAAGAAAAAATATTTTATCTAAGAATGATTGCAATTCTTTAATGTTTCTAGGGTAACTGATGTTTAGGATTGCCTCTATTCTAGCTAGATCAATTCTAATGCCCTCTTTTGAAATTATCTGTCCTAAGAGTTTACCTTCTTCTAAACCAAAGAGTGCCTTCTTGGGATTCAATGAAATGCCAAATTTTCTACATTTTATGCATACTCCTCGTAGGTGATCTAGATGTTCATTATCTTATTTGGACAAGACTGTGATATCATCTTGGTAAACAACTAGAAAGTCATGGAGTTCTTTTGCAAAGGCTATGTCCATTGCTCTTTGGAATATTGCTCCAACATTCATTAATCCAAAAGGCATCTTCAAATACATGAAAGTACCCCACGGAGTAGTAAATGCAGTATTTGCTTGATCCTCTAGCTGAACTAGGATTTGGTTGTATCCAGAGAATCCATCAAGTAATGAAATTCTGGATGACCCTACTACCCTCTGGAAGATATGGTCCATTTTTGGCAGGGGGTAGTTATCCTTTATTGATACTTTGTTCAATTTTCTGAAATCAACACAAAGTCTGATTTCTCTTGTTTTCTTTCTAGTAGTGACTAAATTAGAGACCCAATCTAAATATCTAATTGGTGCTATGATTTGTGCCTCATACATCCTTTTTACTTCTTTTTCAATTAATGGCATAAGAACTGGATTAATTCTCCTAAGATTTTGTTTAAAGGGTTTCTGATCTTCTTTGATGGGTATTTTATGTTGAATAATGTTAGTGTCATAAGACTTGAGGTCTTCATAACTCCAGGAAAAGACATCTTGAAATTATTTAAACAGGCTTATGTTTTTGAGCTTTTCAGCTAGAGATAATGTTTTGGATAATATTAACAAACTTAGGTTTTTCTTCTGTTCCTAGGTTGCATTCTTCTATGTCTGATCTTAAAGGCCCCATTTTTGGTTTTCTATCTATATCATTTGAATCAAACAAATATTCCAATGGGACTAATCCCTTAGGTAAAAAGTTATTTTTAAGGTTTAAAATCTCAGCATCATCATTAACTAATTCTTCTATTTCTACTTTTTTAAAGTTATCTATTTCTACTTTAGTGAATTTAGTGGGTTTATTTACATCTACAACATTTATATCTATTTCACTATCCATGGTATCATCTACTGTACAATTAGTATCAATGTTACAGTTTTGGAATTCTCCTTCAGTGTTCATGAAATCATAGATTTGAGAATCTTGTGAAAAAAATCTGTCAATATTTCAAATTATCAAGTATAACAGGCCTATGTCTCACCTCTGTAGTGTAGTGGTGATTCGGCTGAAAAGGTAATCTGCAAGCGCTGGAAAAAGTAGCCAAATTGTGAGCTTGCATGTTTTGTTTCCTAGGAATAGCAGCGAAATAAATTTCAAGAAGTTCTTTATTCATATCTAGAACAGTTTCCCTGTATTGGCTAATTCTAGGATTATTCACAGAATACTCTCCTCTAATTTGTTTTATGATCAATTCAGAGTCTCCCATGATAGAAACTTTCTTGGCTCCAATATTTCTTAAAATTTGCAATCCTAAGATTAAAGCTTCATACTCTACCATGTTGTTTGTGCATTTAAAGTTTAAGCTAGAGGCATGACCTTCAGAATGATTATTTTCCTTGTTATGAATCCAAACTCCTGCACCTGCTCCTAATCTGTTCACTCAACCATCAAAGTCTAAGTGCCACCTAGATTCATGAAATATATTTTCACTGTCAGGTTCTTTATGTTCTTGTTTGAAAACTGTGTTATTGTCCTTTTTAGTGTCTAAATTACATAAAATGAAAGAATCCATATCAAATTGTACAGAATAAATAGGATATTGTTTTGGTTTATTTGTACTACTTACCATGTATTTTATTAAAGTTTCTCTATAAAGCTTTTTGGGTTGACCAAATATTGAAATTGTGGCATAAGACATGTCTAATTGTAGAGATCCCTACAATTGTTCTCCTGATGAGCGAGACAATAGAATTCCATACTTTGGAGGGATATTAGCAACTACAATATCCATGAAAATACTTTTAACTCGGTATTGAACTAGAGTAACACACAAGTCTTTTATTAGGCCCAGGCACTTGACTTTACTAGAATCAAAAGAGGAAAGATCTTTGTATGGTCTAATTCTATCTAAATCCAATGTTTCCATGATTGCTTTTGGAATTAGATTGTGATATGCTCCTGAATCTAACATAGCATTGTGTAATATTTGATCATGAATAGTCAAGCTAATGTAAAATGGAGGGATACCACTTTGTTCATGTTTTCCATTTACTTCAGGACCAAATATTAACTCTGGTTGGTCATCATTTAGATTAACAGAGTCTTCTCCTTCATCTATATTCAATGTTTCAGTGATATGGGCTTTGTAGGAATCATTTATCATCAATTCTGTTAAAGGAACTGATATTCTCAATTTGGCAATTTTAGTTTTGATATTAAATGGAGTCTATGTTTTTCCGAACTGAATGACTTCCTCCTTGGCAATTGGAGTTTGTGTAGTATTTTCCTTCTTATCTTTGTGTTTGGGTATCCTTTGTTTTACTATTTTCAATTTTTTTATTTGGAATAGTTTGGGAAGTAGTTGAAATTTGAATAGTATTTGAAGGTTGGACTTCCTTTGAAGTTTTAATAGCAGCTGATTTTTGAATATCAGCTGAAGTTTTGACAGCAGTATCTGTAATGTCTACAATTTTTGGACTGGCTGCAACCTTTGGAGTGAAGTTTTTTTGGTTTCTCTTGAGAGAATTTGTAGCACTTCTCTTGTAGGAGCTCCCATTGTTTTCTTAGTCTGAGTTTGGACAAGGGGCTTCTGTGTTTTTCCTACTCCTAAAGTTATATTTCTTATGAGCTTCATTAATAGAAAATTCATAACCTTGTTTATAATCAAAGGACTCTCCAAATTGTAACTGTAATTGTTGTAACATGCATAATTCATGTTCTTCTTGGGTAAGAAAAATAGTATTACCATCATTTATTTCCATTAACTTAATTTGAGTGTCTTGATCTTCTTCATTTTGGTGAGAAGTTTTAGCATAGTTTTCTTGGAAATGTGGTCTAATCTGTTGATCAGGTGACCCTTCTCTAGGCTTACTATTATTGGAATTCTTCCTAAAGTTTGGATTTATTATTTGAGGGTCTTGTTGTTGATTATCCCATTGTCGTTTTCTTTCCATAATTTCTAATTTATCCACTAACTTTTCTAAACTTTTAGCCAAAGTATCTATCTTAACATCTGAAGTGGATGGTTCCTCCTTAATAGTAACTCTCCTCTCATTCCTCATTCTAACTCTTTTAGCCAACAAGTTAGCTTATATACTAACTGCATCACTCTGCATTTGTTCTAGATTTGGAGGGTTTCTTTCTCTCGATTGGTAAGACATATCAGTGTTAAAACCATCAGGGAATTTGATTAGTGCCAAGTCTAGTGGAGGTTTGTAATTTGCAGGGATTGCATTGTAAATACTGTTAAACCTAGTACAATAGTCATGAACAGATTCATTAGGAGCTCTTATAACGTTTTCATATTCATATAATATTTGTAAATGATTTTTCTTTCTTTCCCATCTATTGATAAACAATCTATGGAAAGCAGGTAAATCAACAATAAGATCAGCAGACAAACCTTTGAACCATTGCTTGACATCTCCTGCTAGTGTTTGTGCAAATAATCTCATTTGTACATATTCTTCATCAATTTCATGTAATTCAAAATAATCATTCATTTTATGTACATGTTGTTGTGAATTATATTGACCGATACCATCAAACTGGAAGATTTTTCTCTGGTAGTCTTGGGGCATGGCATGTACTTCAGCTGGTAAGGTCAAAGGAACATATCTAGTAGAAATGGTTAGGATTCTAACTTGCCTAGGAGGTAAAATGGTAGTGCTTGAAGATGAACTTGAAGGGCTTACAACTAAGCTTGAAAGGCTTGGGGATGGAAATAAAACTCTAGGCTGAAGAGGAAGATTGGGCATGAATGATTCTGTGGAATGAAGCGTAGTGGAAATAATAAATGAGGTGGTACTAAATAAATATGAATTTACAGACTCTGAAAGAATGGTAGAAGGCTTAGGAGAGTATCAATTAGGGCAGCTAATTCAATTCACTGTTGAAAATAAGCTTCATCTATGTGTCGTATCAAATTTGAGAATAAAGCATCAAGTTTTTCAAAAGTGTCTAGAACATGTTGATCTAAGTCATGATGTACAGTATTCTTCTTTGATTCAATAAATTCAATAAAAGTAGGGTCTATTATAGTATCATGGGTTGAAGTTTCAGATTTGGTACAAAACAATGAATGCTCAAATGATAAACCAAATTGAAGATCCTATAAGCTTTATAACTCTTTAGGAAGTGAATTTTCTTTGGTTAGCTTACTAATGCTCTCTTGACTTTCTACTTTATTTTTTTTTGTTAAGATTTTGTCTGGATTATCAACAAATATAGTATGGTTTGGATCTGGATGTGCCCTAGTATAGTATGTTCTTTTGGAAGCCAGAATTTTTTAATTTTTTAATGAAACCCTTTAACAACCCTAAAATGGCCTTAAGGTGCAAATATGAGATTTAGAATTTCCTTTAAGGTTTATTAAATTGAGGACTTGTCCCCAGTATGGTCGCCACTATGTTATCACTCTAAAATTTCCCTAGGGTTGTCATGAAAGAAATAATAGAGGTAACCACAAACCTACTTTTGAGATTAGGATCTAGCCTTCCTAATGCTCAGAGATGGCTCTCTCTTAATGCTTTAAATTTGTTGAGTTAATTGATTTTAGGCTATTTATTTAAGCTTGATTGGGTTTTGATTTGATTTGGTAGTGGAATCACTGTTTTAGATGGATAGATAAGTGTATTTTTACCATTGGGCCATAAACTCCAAATGTCAAGAAAACAAGACTAAATCAAGCTCTAAATATAGTGTTCATAGGCAAGGTAGTTGGGTAAATTCAGATCTTTTAGGCTGGATGGTGAAGTGGTTTTTCAATCAGGGTTAAAGAGCAGTTAAGGATTCCTTAAACCAGATAATGTGAGAAATGAAAGAGGTCAATCGAAACTAGAGAGTAATGAAGAATTCCCTACTCTAGATATCAGAAGAAAACATAAAAATGAATAATTGTTTAGGACAGAGTGTGCTTAAACAAATTATGTAGTAACATTCCAGTTATTTCATTCAAATTGGAAAAAACATATATGTTTGTGAAATACTTAAGAAAATAACAATTAGAAAAATGAAAGATACTTCATTGAAGTGGCCCAACACATGAATCATGTAAAGCAATGCCTTTATTACTCAATCCAGTCTGCTGACTTGAAATTTTTTACAATAAACCCTCAGGTGTTCAGATCAATGTAACTATAGAAATGTTTAGCAATCCACCCTCTATACTTCGAATTATGAAGTATTTATACAAAAAACTATTACAAAATATCCTAAATTGTTTTAGGAATTATTCAAGGAAAATAAATATCTTCATGCAAGAAGATAAAGACACCTAGGAAACTAAAAGGCTAGTTGTCCCTTCTTTTACTAATTTTGTTGTTTGGTGCTTTGATCTTTTGCTACTTTCTCTCTTTTGTTGTTGCTCTATGTTGGTTGTCCTTTTACTCTGCCCTTTGACTGATACTTTTCATCTTTCATCTGATACTCTTTGACTAATTTGATTTGTTTTTTTACTTTGATTCCTCTGTATTCAATGTTTACCTTGCACTTTTATAGTAAATCATTTAACTTTTCCCAAGTCTATGTATCTGGTAATTTAATATTTACTATTCTTCTGTAGACTTCATTAGCTTCTGTGTAATTTGAAAAAATGGGCTTGTTTACAAAAATATGTTTTACCTCATGGTGGAGGTAAAAGAGGTTCTCAAAAGCCTAGTAAAGGACTTTTCTTGTAGGCATCCCTTTCATGGAGGAATTGTTGGTTTGTTCCTTTGCCACTTCTTTGATTCTCTTATCATAGTCTTCATGTGGCATCAACCTGTCATTAATCACCAGTGGATCAGGTAGACCTTTTTGCCTCAAAGTATCAAATTTAACCATGAACCTGGCTATTGCTTGCTCCATTGTATGGCATTTATCCTCAAGTTATGTCATCAGGTTCCTCTTGGTGATTACCTTCTTCACTTCTAGTATGGTCCCAATTTTGTTAGCTATTCCAAGCTCCTGCAATTCATACTTATTCTTTGAGTTAAGGAATTGGATTATTCTTGAGGCTTCTTTTGGCATATTTCCAAGTTCGGCTCTAACCCATTGAATTGCCTCACCAGCCTCTTTGACGAAGTCATTTTGTTCAAATATCACCTGTATAGATGGCCAAATATCATTGACTGAGTCAATGGTATTGGCCCATAAAAGTTGTTTTGTTTGGCCTAGTGGCTCTTTCAGTGTTAATTCTTTCTCTAGCTTCCCTATCTTTTCATTCAACCTGTTTTCCTTCTGAACTTCATTCTTATGCATAATTTGAGCCGGTTTTTTCTCATTGTTTATACTTTTTATTTGTCCTTTAAGTCTATTTATTTCAGTGATTTGGATGGACATATTCTCCATGGCTTTAACGAGTTTACTTGCTTCATCACTAGGATGAGTTGTTGTTGTTGAACCTGTTGTTGATGTAGTGGCTGATGCAGTTGGAAGTGTTGTAGCTAGTGGAGCTGATGGGGCCAATGAAGCTGCCAAAGTAGAAGGAACTGTTGTAGTGACTGTACGAATAACAGTAGCAATAGATGCTTCAATGGTGGCTTGTTTCTCCTGTACCAACTTATCCAATTCATTCTCCATTTCTTTCAATTGAGCATTTAGTTGGAGAATGAGGTCCATCATCTCATCTTTCTAGATTTGGCTTTCTAGAACCTCCTTGTTCCGTGGATGTTCAGAAGGAGGCAATTTTAGTTGTTTCTTCAAAGCAGTGATGTCTTCATTTTTCTTCTTTATGAGATTTTCTGCAGCCTTGATGTCATTTGGATTATATCCAATCTCAATAACCAAGTCTTCTAGTGACTTGATTCTGTTATCTTTTGCTTGTGAGGATGCTTTCTCTAGCTTAAATTGTGTTGTGATGTTGTCTATAGATTTTTTAAGTTTCTGAACACTCATGGCCTTGTTGGTCATCGTTGAGTAGATCATTTCTCCTGCCTACTTATGAAATTCAATTTGATCAATAGGGTGAACATCCCTGGCCAGAACTTAAAATTTTTTCTTCCTGTAATCTGTTGATGTCTTAGGTTGTTGGACTATAGGTTGCAAAAAGGTCATTTGCACTTTACCAGTTTTAATGTCAAAAGATGACATTAACCTATTCTGATTGCTAGGAGTCTATTTGAAATATTGGGCATATGTTTCAGCTTCCAATGCCTTATTTCTTAATTTGATCTCTTTATACTTCTCCTTTATGTCTTTTTCCTTATCCACTGGTTTGCTTGATGATGAGATCCCAATGCTAAGTTATTTATGAATACTCTGAGTATTAGAGGTTTATGGCTGATGTGTTTCCTCTTAAACTATTGGAGTTGTACTTTCTCTGACCACTATATCTCTATCAATGATTTGAAGTGTCTCAATTGTCCCAACTATCTATTCTTTCTCTTCTCGCTCATTGACAGGATTTAGCTTGGGCTTCTTCATGTATATGATTTCAAATCCATCATGTGTTGTATCTATGCTTGAGCAAGAACATTCTTCCCTGGTCCTTTTTGTATTTTTGTCCTGCAGGGCTAGAGTATGCAGAATGGAACTAGTATGCATATGTTTCTCCATATCTATCAATGTATTTTCCAACCATTTTGACTGGTTGGCATATTTTTCAATGTCTGGTTTGGAGTCATGCATAAAAGGACTCATTTTGAATTTGACTCTGAGTTTTTTTATGACACCTAAAGGGTCATATTTCCACATGAAACTGCTACTGAACTTCATTTCCTGTAAACATTTCTCTACTTTTTCTCCAGCCTCCCTGTTATTACAAATAAAAGGACCAAGCTGGTTTTTTATTTTGAACTGTGTTTTCTTCCTAGCTGATAGGAAATTCACATCATCTGAGTTTATAATCTTCCTGATATATTCTAATGCAAATATCCTCATGCGAATATATTTTGGCATCTTATAGGGAGTGAGTTGGAATCCATATATTCTAATTTCTGTGTGATCCTAGTATAGATACTAGTCTCCTATTCTACTATTCTTAGACAACTGCAAAACTCTCTTTATCTCATCATTAAGCCTAGGCTGATTGCTACTGCTTAGCATATTGACAACTAGATGAACAAAGGAATTAATGAACTCCTTTTGTAGTTGAAAATAGTGGAATACTTTTAGATTAAGGGTGTCCAAAAGATGACTGATCTAGGATGGCCCTTAGTGTCCAGCTTTTGGATGTTGACTGGAAATATAGGAACATGTGGAACAATACTTAAGAGTATTTGAATACTCTTTCATTTGGCAATTTGATCAATTGATCATGGATTCTATCTGCCAAGAACTGGGAAAATTTGAAGATTGTTGTTGGAGGCTTTCCTAGGCAAAAAATAGAGAGAAAAGCAAGTATATGCTCATCTACATGCTCATCAATGGTGTATCCTAGAATATAAGAGAGCATGGTTACAATTTTTTGGCCCTCTCAGAGAAAATGGTGGCATAGTATGGAGGACTGTCTCTAGGAGTATGAGACTCTTCCATGATGAAAGTGTGAAGGATTTGAGACCTCTTTGGAAGGTCCAACTTCAAGTAGAGTTCAAGTAGGTTTTCAATGGAAAATGGAGTTTCATTTGGGTTTGGCTGGATCTGCAGCATTTGATTTATTGACTCTACAGTGATTGTAAACAAAACCTACTAGTTAGGAGAGACTATGGCTCTTTGGTTTGGGATATAGCAGATTTGACATAGGTGGATGATTTTAGGGAACTGGTATACTTGTGGGAAAAAGTATTTGAGAAAATTTGATTCCCATAGATGAATGTTATCATTTTGGTTCAGGAATTTGTCTTTACTCCAACAGTGGAGTTTCAATAGATGCCTAGGGGAAATTGTGTCTTTAATTTGGAAATCTTTGTCGGACAATGGGAGGTGGTTAATGTCCATGTGAGGGGTTTGCAAGGGTTTCTCATTTAGAATGCTTTGGGAAGACATAATTTGGTTTATTCTATTGAATTATTGCTTATCTGGCTTAAGGAGTAAGCTCAGGACTTCGGAAACAGTGGGAAGTGTGAATATATTCTACAGAAAAGGGTTTCTTCAGATGCATAGTGAGTTTCTTCAATTTGGCAAGGTTTTTTTAATTAATTCAATTAATTAACCTTTCATAAACATTGTGCAGAGCTTAAGTAGAGGGGCGTTCTGGTTCTTTCAAGAATACATGGAAAACAGAGATTTGGTGTGCAGTTAGGGTTCTGTGGTAGGAGCGGAGGTTTCTGAGGCTTGTGAAAAGAGTGAAAAGGGGGATTTTTTGGTTTTTAACCAACAATGGTTCACTTTTGGGCGCGGGATTAATGTATGAAAAGTAGGCGGTTTTCTTTTATGCAGGGAGATAGTTTTATGGCATATCACATCGCTTTTGAGTGAAGGGTGGTATTTTTTTAGAGCTCATGATATAATGTGGGGCTGCCACGTAGCAAAAGGGCACTCGAGAAAAACCACGAATCTCGCATGATTTTGGGATTTTAATAATTGGATGATGGGAGCATGCAATATGGATATGATCCGTCGAATTTGAGAGTGGTTGATTAGAGGGCTATCGCGCGGCGGAGTTGCAAGGGTTGAGTCAGGGTGTGGTTGGCGGGGCTCGAGGATAAATAATGCAGCAGATTGAATATATTCAAAGATTTAGTGAGGGTCAGTGAATTATAACATGGGGAGTTAAATACATAAAGGGGGACTATAGGTTAGAAAATAACTTAGGATAAGGGGGTTTAGTGGGTTTTCAAGGAAAAAGGGGAAAATTATTTTTAAAGGGTAATGTCTAGGGAAAGGCGTGAAATAGATGGAAAAAGGTTAAAATAAAAGGAATGGGTTACTACAAGAGGAAATGAAGAGGGCAGGGTCAAAATAAAAGGGAAAGGTTTTTTATAATGGAAATGCATTAGAATAAGAGGAAATGAAATGGAAGGGTCCTTTGGAATTAAGAAGGAGAAATTAGTGAACGAAAATTAATGAAGGGGTAATGGAGGGAAATTTAGAGATGTAAGGGGTTAGTGAAATGAGAGGATATTAGTGAATGAGCTTTAGTATTTATGCCTAAAATCATATAGAACTTTTTAAGGTAATACCCAAAGTAATACACAATTTTTGTGAATGTCCTCTTTCCTTTGATAGTTCTTCCTGCACATGAAACATAGAATTTAAGCATGATGAAGGTGCATTTGAGCTAACAACCTTGTGCATTTCAAAACCTCTTCTACCTACCCTTTATTTACCCTAACATTTTCTCTTCATTTATTGGGTGCATTTGAGCTTGCTGACCCTTGATTTCTCTTCCTTTGATAAAAAAACTATCTAATTCTAACCTTATAACTTCCAAGGGCTCAAATTAAAATGATGAACTCCTTATTATTCTCTATCTATCAGCATGAAATTTCAAAACATGAATGAATCAAGATTAAACTATTTGATCAACATGGATTGTGGCATTTTTGACAAGCTGCAAGCAATCTTATTTTTGCAAGGCAAAGTAAAAAGTAGTGGCATTTGAATTTGCATCACTTTCAAAATCTATTTTTTATCTCTTTTTGGTGGGGGTCATATTTTATTTTCTTTTTTGATCATTTTCTTTTAGTCCTTTGATTTTTCTTTTAGGACTTACCCTCTTTACATTTTTTATTTTTAATATGGGAGAACATTTTGCAGAAAGCAAAAGCATGTACAATATTATGAGACTAATCATAGCCAATTCAAAATTATGAATCCTATAATTATAGGACCCTAACAACCCCTTCTTGGTGGTTTGAAATCTGTGCAACACTAGGTTAGAGTTAAGCTCTACGCAAGTACTTTGTTTTTCACTCAGTGTTAGGCTTCTACACCACTTCTCTGACAACTCTTTAAACATCTTACTAGAGGTAAATTTATAATATCCCTTGCTAATTACCCAGTTAATTGTGTTGCCAAAGGTTAGCAATATTAAATTTAATTGGGTTAGGAGACATTGAGCTAAGAATACTTTTCTGAGTTAATGTAGGGGCTTTTATAATTTATCTCGCTAGCTAATAATTTTTCTTAGTGTTGCAGGTCCTTTTGTGAGTTATTGAAGAACAATTCTTTGATGAAAGTAATTTAATTCGGGTTTCTGAGTTACTTAGGGTTCCTATGAGCCTATTATGGAATCGTGCACTCTAATCATCACTTATTATCAATAGTTGTAACAGTGTTTCATGGTTCTAGCCAAGGAATTGAACCTTTGTCGCCTTGGTAAGAATATTCTAACTGTTGAGTATGAAGCATGATTATTTAGAGGTCTTTGTTTCAGCCGGATGTATACCTCAGGAAGTTTGTACACCCCTCCACGTGGGGGGGTGCGGGGGAGACTTGTCCCCCCTGTGGGGGTTCAGGGGGGCCAATCCCCCCAGGCTGGTGGGTCCGAGGGCCAGAGATCCCCCGGCGAGGGTTCGGGGGCAGCGCCCCCGAAGCTAAAAACGGATGTAAAATTGCCTTGTAAAATTATAGTAGTTTCTAGTCAATCTGGGTTGTTCATTATGCGAATGATCTGACGGTAGAACTTATGTTTAGTTTAGGGTTTTTTTCCCTAGAAGGTAACCCTTCTCTTAGTATGAGGGCATTGTATTGAGTCTATATAATAGATGTGTATTCTCCGAGTGAAAAGCAGAGAGGTGAGACTGTGAGAGAAAACAGAGGATATTACAACGGATCTACTGTAGGTTGTGTCTATTAATTTTGCTGGATAATAGAAAGGAAGGACTCGCTGTTCCGGGTGGACGTATCCCAAACTAGGTGAACCACGTATATTTGTGTCTCTCTTGTTTTATGTGTTTATATTTCTGCAATATTTTATGTGTTCCATTGCCTTGTAATATATAAATTTCTAACAACTAGTATCACAGCCGAAGGTCTATTTGGCTGATAAACTCGTAGGAAAGAATGGTTCCTCGTTCGAGTGGGAGAAATGGTGGAAGATGGTAAGTTTAGGGTCAAGAAATTTAACAGCCAAAACTTCTCACTATGGAAGATGCAAATGGAAGATTATCTGTATCAAAAATACATGTACCTACCATTGGGTGAAAAAACAAAGATGCTGACGGGTATGACAGATGAAGAATGGAACCTTCTCGATAGAAAGGCACTTAGAACAGTACGGTTGTACCTCGTAGCGTCAATCACCTTCAACATTTCGAAGGAAACAATGACAAAGGGTTTGATTAAGGCGTTGGAGAAACTATATGAAAAACCCTCGGCCTCAAACAAGGTATTTCTTATGAAACGGTTATTTAATATGATCTCGGAAGGTGGATCTGTTGTAGACCATTTAAATGATTTTAATACTGTTACAAGTCAGTTATGTTCTATAGGGGTAAAAATTGATGATGAAGTTAGAGCTCTGTTATTCTTGTGCTCATTACCAGAAAGTTGGAATGGTTTAGTAATGGCCATTAGTAACTCTGTTTCTAGATCTAGTACTTTAAAGTTTGATGATGCTGTGGGTACTATCCTTAGCAAGGGAATGCGACGGAAAGCTCTGGTGAGACATCGAGTAATGCTTTGAGTGCAGAGTCTAGGGGAAGAAAAATGGAAAGAGGAAAGAGCTCAGGATATCGTAGTAAATCAAGGAAAGATAGATCCAAGTCCAGATCGGGGATAGTGTGCTGGAAATGCGAAAAGAAATGACACCTAAAGAAAGACTATAGATCTCGGAAGGGAAAAGAAGGAGATGCACAGCAAGAAAACAATCATGAAGCAAATGTGACAGGTGAGGTGTTACAAGATGCTTTGATTCTTTTTTTCGAAAATATTACTGATTCCTGGGTGGTAGATTCAGGGGCCTCATTCCATGCCACACCTGATAAGAAATACTTTCATGACTATGTTCAAGGAGATTTTGGACAAGTTCGTTTGGGTGATGATAAACCCTGTAAAATTGTTGGAATGGGTAAGGTTCTTGTAAAACAGCAGAATGGAAACCAATGGCTATTAAAGGAGGTAAGGCATGTTCCAGATCTAAAGAAAAATCTGATTTCAACAGGGCAATTAGGCGGTGAATGTTGTGTGACAACTTTCACAGATAAAGCTTGGAAGGTCACCAAAGGAGCCCTGGTAATAGCAAAAGGCGAAAAGGTTGGTA
>APFE031090310.1:39716-100068 GCA_000404065.3 Pinus taeda | reverse complement strand
CTCAGTTATCATCTCTCGGTGGCTCTCGTTATTATGTTACTTTTATTGATGATGCAACTAGAAAAACTTGGATTTATTGTATTAAGAATAAATATGATGTATTTTATACTTTTAAGAAATGGAAAGCTTTGGTTAAGATTGAGACAGGAAAGAAATTGAAGTGTCTTAGATCAGACAATGGAGGTGAATATTGCAGAAAAGAGTTTGATAGGTACTGTTCAGAGCATGGAATTCGCAGAGAGAAGACAGTTCCAAGAACACCACAAGAAAATGGTGTCAGAAAGGATGAACAGGACAATCATGGAGCGTGCAAGGTGCATGAGATTGCATGCAGGATTGCCTTTACAGTTTTGGGCAGATGCTGTAGATACTGCTGTTTATCTAATAAACAGAGGGCCTTCAAGTTCCTTGGATGGTGGTGTTCCAGAGGAAGCATGGACAGGTAAAAAGGTAAACTACTCTATTTTAAAGCCTTTTGGTTGTGAGGCCTTTGTCCATATTGATAAAGAAAATAGAACAAAGCTTGAAGCAAAGTCAAAGAAATGTACCGTTATTGGATATGGTGTTAATGATTTTGGTTATCGCTTATATGATTATGAAAATCACAAAATCATTAGGAGCAGAGATGTAATATTCAATGAAAAGGTCTTGTATAAGCATCAGTTGCAGGAAAAGAAACAGGAAAAAGAAAACTAAGAATACACAGTTCTTGATGAAATCACTGCAAAAGTAAAGGTGTCTGAAAATAATAATAATCAACAACCACAACAACAACAACCACCACAACAACAACAGGCACCCCAAACACCTGAAAGTGGTGTTAGAATATCTACCAGGATAAGTAGACCCCCTAAACGATACTCTCCTTCATTATATTATTTATTGTTGACTGATTTTGGTGAACCCAAATGTTATGAAGAACCAATGCAGGTTGAAAGCAGGAAGAAGTGGGAGGTAGCCATGGATGAAGAGATGGACTCCTTAATGCATAACCAGACTTGGGACTTAGTCAAGTTGCCTGCAGGAAAAACTACATTGAAGAATAAAGGGGTTTACAGGCTGAAGTAAGGATATAGAGGAAAACAAAGGTACAAAGCTAGACTTGTGGTGAAGGGGTTTGCACAGAAGAAAAGTATTGATTTTGATGAAATATTTTCTCCTATTGTTAAAATGACTTCAATCAGAATATTTTAAGTCTAGTAGCTGAAGATTTGCATCTTGAGCAATTAGATGTAAAGACAACCTTTCTCCATGGGGATTTGGAGGAAGATATATATATGTAGCAGCCACAAGGCTATGAGGTGAAAGGGAAGGAGAAACTAGTGTACAGGTCGAAGAAGATCTTGTATGGCTTAAAACAGGCTCCAAGGTAGTGGTATCTAAAATTTGACAAGTTTATGTCTGAAGAAGGTTATACTAGATGTCACTCTGATCATTGTGTTTATCTGAAAAAGAAAAACGATTGCAACTATATTATATTGTTATTGTATGTAGATGACATGCTTGTTGCAGGGTCTAACATGTAGGAAATAAATGTGCTCAAAAGAAAATTGGCAAATTCATTTGCAATGAAGGATTTGGGAGCTGCAAACAAATCCTTGGTATGAGAATCACTGGAGACAGGAAAAATCGCAAATTAACATTGTCTCAGAATGAGTACATACAAAAGGTGTTGAAGATATTTAATATGCACAATGCAAAACCAGTTAGTACACCTTTTTCTAGCCATTTCAAACTTAGTAAGGAAATGTGCCCAAAGACCCAAGAAGACATGGATTATATGTCTAAACTTCCATATGCATCAGCAGTTGGAAGCTTAATGTATGAAATGGTCTACACAAGGCCTCATATTGCACATGCAGTGGGAGTTGTAAGCAGGTACATGAACAATCCAGGAAAGGAACATTGGATGGCAGTGAAATGGATTCTCAGATATTTGAAAGGTACCACAAATCAAGCATTATGCTTTGGTGGTTCAAACATTTCTCTACAGGGATATGTTGATGCAGATATGGCAGGTGACAGAGATAACATGAGGAGCACTATAGGATATCTATTTACTGTTGGTCGAAGAGCTGCCAGTTGGGTTTCAAAAATCCAAATTGTTGTTGCACTTTTAACAACAGAAGCAGAGTATGTTGTTGCTATAGAGGCTAGTAAAGAATTGATTTGGTTACAAAGGTTTATGGGTGAATTGGGTAAGGAGCATGATATGAGCACATTATACAGTGATAGCCAAAGTGCCATTCATCTTGTAAAGAACTCAGCATTTCATTCGAGGACTAAACACATACAACTCAAGTACCATTTCATACAATTAGTGTTGGAATATGGAGAGTTGAAGCTGGAAAAGATACACACTAGCCAAAATCCTGCAGATATGCTAACAAAAGTTGTAACCAGGGAGAAACTGAGAATATGCTCAGTTTCAATTAGTCTTCAAGGATGATGATGAAGATGAGAAACAGCCAAGTCCAAAGAGGAGTCATTGTCCAGTAAATGAAACAGCGGTGGAGTTGCTACAGTCATTCTCCAAGTGGGAGATTGTTGAGTATGGAGCATGATTGTTTAGAGGTCTTTGTTTCAGTCGGATGTATACCCCAGAAAGTTTGTACACCCCTCCATGTGGGGGGGTGCGGGGGGGCTGATCCCCCCCGGCTAGGGGGTCAGGGGGCCAGTGGTCCCCCGGCGGGGGTTCAGGGGCAACGCCCCCAAAGCTAAAAATAGATGTAAAATTGCCTTGTAAAAGTACAGTAATTTCTAGTCAATCTGGGCCGTTCATTAGGCGGATGATCTGACGGTAGAACTTATGTTTAGTTTAGGGTTTTTTTTCCCTAGAAGGCAACCCCTCTCTTTGTATGAGGGCATTGTATTGAGTCTGTATAATAGATGTTTATTCTCTGAGCGAGAAGCAGAGAGGTGAGACTGTGAGAGAAAACAGAGGATATTATAGTGGATCTACTGTAGGTTGTGTCTATTCATTTTGCTGGATAATAAAAAGGAAGGACTGACTGTTTAGGGTGGACGTAGCCCAAACTGGGTGAACCATGTATATCTGTGTCTCTCTTGTTTTATGTGTTTTCTGTGTTTATATTTCTGCAATATTTTATGTGTTTCATTGCTCCGTAATATATAATTTTCTAACACTATCTATCACACTCAATATTCTTTTCTAAAGGACAATCTCTTACTTATAGCTCACACAAGTTTTGGATTTAGAGAAATAACCCTAGGATTCCTTCTTTTGCAAGTACCCTGAGGGTTTTACTAGCTTGACCGCTTCTGAAGGTTTCAAAATAGGGACTCTGATCGGAGGTTTCTTTAGGAATTTCTAGATAATACATATTAAGCTAAGAAAACCCTCGTTAACTCAGTGTGAACACTAGTCATGGACACAAGCAACTTCCATTAGGTGATAAAAAAATGTATCATTAGTCACTTAGAGTTTCATTTTTACAAGAGTCATTCATAAATTTCTTGGCCCATTAATATTTCATGTTTTCAAAAAAAAAAATTAAGCTGAATATTTCTTAGGGTTTTTTATTTGAAGCCTTATAAAGGTTTTTAATTTCCAAATTCTTCCACATTTTCTTGAATTGGGACAATCCTCTATTAAAATTTCTTTATCAATTCAGATAGAGTATGGTTGTGAATGTAGATACTACTCACAGGTATTACACAGACTCTTTAATTTATTGCTCATACTTTGTTCTTTGAAATTTTAGTTTTTGTATCAATTTATTATTAATAAAAAGGGTTTCAACAATGGGGTTCCTCTATGTTCTTATTCATAGGTCGTGTCTCAGTTGAATTGCCCAGTTTTCTAATCACTTCTATATTTTTCAAAGATAAACTCAACCATAGTTGGCTAGAAATTTCCCAAGGTATATTCACTTTAAAATATTCAATTTGATAAATGTTTTCTGACTCAAATAATTAAATAAAGTATTAATAGAGGTTTCCTTTGGTTTTTTTTGTGTCAGGTTTGCATTCCAAATGCCATCTCAAATTTCCTTCAACAATATAATAAGACTCCTCCCCCCACCAAGTACAAAGTTATCGTGACACTAGGTTTCTAGTATAGGTGCTTAAATCATAACAGAGGATGTTGCTAAATTTCAACAACCATAATGACTTGTTTCCGTGTTATTGCTTAGAATTATCGCATACTTAGGCTCTAAGTTATGCTATTAATTTTTGTACTCCAATCTATTTAAGTAATCTAGGGTTTGTCATACTCAATCTTGAGTAGTGTCGTTAGTCGAATGTTCATTTTTTCTTAATTTGATTCAGGTCTCATAAATAACTTATTTAACTTAATTTCTAAGTATGCCTAAACTACTCCATTGGAAATTATTAAACATTTAGAGTACTCTGTATTTACTGTGGGTTTCTACCACAAGTTATGCTTCTTTGTGCGTGTATAAAGTTTGGAACATGCTTATATTATAAACCTCTTTCCCCTCTTTCCCTGTGTATGTAGCATTTGACATTTTTCTTTTTATTCTACAATTGTACCACAATATTTCTTGGCTAGAAATGTGTATGGTTATATTTATTTGGTTCAACGTTTCTTAAGGCACTCAGTTCTCATAGAATCCTGACTTCTAACCATGATTTCTCCGATAAACACTTAATTGAATTAAGACTTAGAATCTTCCTTTGTAAAATTTACACAAAATAATTATAGATTACATATTTAACCGATCTCAGTGTCTACCTCGTGAGACAAACACAAAAAGAAAATAAGTTTCCAGCTTTTTTATGGACGTTTAAAGTAGAAAGAGAAAATAATATAATGGTGAGCCACTATATTAAAGAGCACAAACAAAGGCAGGTAATACGACTTAGTCATTGTGTTTAAGAACAAATTTCTTTTACTATGTACATAGGGTTTGAAATCAAAATTTATTACTTTCCAGGAAAAAGTAATGAAATATTTATTCTTTTATAATTATATAGGGTTTGAAATTATAACTTATTACTTTTCTGAATATTTTATATTGATTGGTGTATGTGTTTCAAAATTTTAAATGTTTTATGGGAGATATAATGGTGAATATGGTATTATTTTTTCTGAAGGGAGAAGAAGGTATTTAAATCGGGAAGGGAAAAAAAGGGAAAAAGGTTCTTATAAAAGTATTTAACTTTTAAGAAAGTGAGGAATCATATATATTACAAGGGGAAATAGGTATTTAAGAAAATAAGAAGAATAAGGGGTAAAATTTTCTTATAAAAGTATTTACTTTTCATGAAAGTGAAAAAGTGGAAGGTATAAGGTAAAATTTTAAAATGTGAAGTGAAGTATTTGAAGACCTGAAATTATATTTGGGCTCACCATTGTGATGGTACAAAGGATCTCATAATAAAATCTTATTTGTTTTGGATTTTTTGTTAGCCCACTTTGAAATTGAACAAGAGGGTCTAAGGACACTTGTACTTGTGGTATTATGTACAAATCAAATTGATTGGAGCATTTCAAGGGGTAAAAACCTTTTTGAGTCAAAAGTAATTGTAACAAGAACTGCTTGAAATTGAATAAGGGGGTCAACTGAGTTATCAAAATCAAGACATTGTAATCACACTCAGAGTGCATGTTCCATAGTACCCGACACTCTAAAGTAACATAAAGTAAAGTGTGTGAGAAGTGAAAATGTGTGAAGGAGAAAAACGTTTTCTAAATGCATCTCAGGAAATTAAAGATTTTCAAGCATGCAACCATGTATTGCACGATAAAATTAAAGTACTAGAGTGGAAATTATAGTAAAATCAAACCATAATTGATCAAATGGATGACACATTAGCATTTGCAAAAAAATATTAAAAAATAAATAGATATGAAGGCCCAATTGTTTGATGTTATTTGTACTATATTAAGAGAAAATCATGATCATATTAATGATATGATTGATGCAACATCTACATTGAAGGTAAATATGTTTTGTAATATGAAAGATCTAATAGAAAATGTTAATGCATATTGTGATAGAAATGAATTTATCCAAACAACTGATGCAAGTTGTGGAACATAAGAGCTAATAAATTGGAGTAATGGAACATGTAGTAATGGAACATGTCATACAAAAGACCTTATTCAAAATTTTGATACAACAAGTGATATAGTTGAACTGATAACAAATTTGACAATACAAGTGATTAATGCTCAATGTGACATAGATGACTTGATGGAATCAATGAATGAAGCACAAAACAACAACAACAATAGTGGTAGAAGCAATTACGAAGAAAAACAAAGAACAAGAAAATGATTATTCCAAGATGGTTGTTAGACCTTGAGAATAAATCTCATTAAAAAAATTGGTATAGATTAGTGTTAAAATTGGCAACTAGGGTCAAACTCCATATGTGTCACCTCATTTATGGCAGCCGATATTTTTCTTGGATTCCTCTCTCTGAGAAGTGTAGGATTGATCTCATGATCATCTGATTCCGACATGTATTCATGGAGATATGAATTTATTTGTATTCTTGACAATTTTTCAAGGTTGGCCAGCAAGCAAAACATTGATTTTGACCCCCAGCTTATCCTCAACGTGGCATATAAAAGGAGACCTTGTGGCATAATCTCACTCATCTCATCTCACATTCTTCTCTCTCCTAGCTTGATTGGGTATGCGTTGTAGGAGAAAACCTCTCACACGTGTGAAGAAGGAAGATGCAGATTTTGATTAGGGCAGCGTTGACCTAGGTTGATTGAAAACTACATGGTGTCTCTTTGACCAGCGTTGACTAGCATGGACTCCTCTTTGATTGTGGATTGGGTTAGGCTGGCTCTCCATAGTAGGTCGCATTTCTGAACAGCTGTTTGGACCTCTCTTTGACCATACTTTGACCAACATTGACTGTCAAACGCTGACCACAGGTTTGACCAGAATTGACTGAAGTTTGACTAGATATTTTGGACTGTTTTGGGCTGCCTTTTCTTGCTGTTGGAGATCGAGTTGACTGAACATTGACTGAGGTTGTCTAGAGGTCAATTTTTACCTGTTTGACCAGCTTTGACTTTGTTGGTTAGGGTTTTGTGTTGTCACAAAATCACATATTTGTATAATTGTACTATCTCTCTCTCTTTACTGAATTATTAAATAATATAAGAAGAATTGATCAAGGGTTTCCCCAAATTGGGGTTTGCCCTTGGCTGGTGCCACGTCTTGTGTCCTCTTGTGTTGGCTTGTCTTCTACTATTTATATTTATGTTCTATCTGCATTTTACTATCATTTTGATGTGATTGCTATTCTAGAAATTAATATTGGGCTAATAAGAAAATTTGAAGTAAATTGCTCTTAAGCATAGAACATACCATAAATTGACATGGTATCGACGCTGAGGTGAAGACAAAGCCCAAGCAAGAGTGAAAGAGCAATCACCGAAGACAATTGGAAAGGACAAAAGGCTTAATGGGTTCCTCATCCCACTTCCCGGCCGAAGGCAAGCTCCATGAGAAGTCTGACTATCATGGATTGAAGATGTCTCTTGATTTGACATTGGAAGAACAAGAAGTGGTGGACTATGTAAAGGGTAAAATCCTGGAGCCTCCATCAAATGCAGTGGCTGCTACAAAGAACAAGTACACTACAGGTGAAGTCAAAGCGAAGAATATTATCAGAGATTCTATTGACAAATGTCTGGGGGCCTACATATCCTATTTGAACACTTCCAAGGAGATCTACGATAGATTGGTAAGCATGTTTAAGGTTAGTGATGCAAATCAAGTTTGTTCCTCAAAAATAAGTTGAAGGATATTAAGAAAGGAAAGGATGAGGATACTCAATCCTACTTCTTTAGGATCACTAAGATCAAGAATGATCTTCTATCGATTGGAGAAGTCATTCCTAAGAGGGAACTAACTATCACTACCCTTGGACGACTCTCATCTAAATGGTATATATTTAGAAACACTCTTATCAATAATGGTCAAATTCCGTGGTTTGAAGAATTGATTTCGAGATGCATTCAAGAAGAGACAAGGATGGTGGAGCAAGAAATGCCTTCAAATAGAGGCAACCCCACTACTTTCTCCTCTCATGCCAAAAGAAGAAATAATTATGGGTCTAAAGGTCATTTCAAAGGAAAGCCAGAATCAAATGGTGGAAGGAAGGGAAGATTCTTTGTTTGCAATAAATTTGGCCACTATGCGAGGGAGTGTCCAAATAGAAAGGACACATCACATGATGATGATCACAATCACTCTAGGGGGAACTTCAACAACAACAATCAAATGAATGGTAGGTTCAATGGAAAAAGGAAAGAGGAATGCAGGAAATCAAGGAAATGGTCAAACCTCCAAGAAAGCAAGGAACTTCAGGTATGAATCAAATGTTGTTAACGATAAGCAAGATGAGTATTATCTTATATCATCCCTCTCCACTACCTCTCCTCCAGACTCGTTGGAAAATTGGCTTATTGATAGTGGTGCCTCAAGGCACTTTATTGGTTACAAGGAAGCTCTCTCTAGTTTGATAGAGAAGGAGACAAACTTGGAGATTATTCTTGGAGACAATGCCACCTATCCTGTAAAAGGTGTAGGGAATGTTGGGTCTTCAATTAAATCAAGGTAACATGATCCACTTGTAAGAAGCCTTATATGTACTTGATCTCAAGAAGAACTTGATGTCCATTTTAGCAATGGAAGACAAAAGGTACAAAGTGGCATTCATTGATGAAAAGGTACGTGTTTGGAAAAATAATCTTAAAGATGCTTTTACTCTTGGGTTCCAGGTTGACTCTTTATATCAAGTTGGAGGAATTCCATTAGGGGCCATGTCTTGCGACACATCTCTACAATCTAAACTATGGCACTGGAGGTTTGCCCACCTTCATTATAAGGCTCTACCCGATGTAAGACAAATGGTGACAGGGATGCCCAAGTTCAAAGTAGAGCATGAAGGTGTATGTCTGAAATGTGCAGAAGGAAAGCTTAAAAGGGGACTATTCCCCTCAAGTAATAGCAAGACTTCAGATATATTGCAGTTGGTCCACTCCAACATATCTGGTATGATGCCCGTAAACTCTTTGGGAGGATATCTATATTACCTCACTTTTACAAATGATCATTCTCGCAAGACTTGGATCTACTTCTTGAAAAAGAAGGATGAAGTGTTCACTTGGTTCCGTCACTTCAAAGCTTTGATCGAAAATCAAACCGAGAAGAAAATCAAGATATTAAGGACTGATAATGGGGCCGAGTACGAATCCAATGAGTTCCATGACTTTTGTAAAGAAGCTAGCATTAAGAGGGAGACCACTACACCATACACTCCTGAGCAGAATGGTGTGGCTAAAAGGAAGAATCGTACAATTGTGTAAGTTGTTTGTGCCATGCTCCATGATCAAATGCTTCTGAAGTTTCTATGGGTCGAAGCTGTGAATACCACCGTATATGTTCAAAATCGATGCCCTCGTCAAGCATTGGACTCCAAGACTCCCGAAGATATGTTCACTGATAAGAAACCCGATGTCTCTCATTTTAGAATTTTTGGAAGTCTCGTATAATGTGCCGAAAGAGAAAAGAAGCAAATTGGGTGCATCTGGAAAGAAAGGAATCTTTGTGGGCTATAGCGAAAATTCTAAGGGTTATAGAATTTATGTGGCTAGTCAAAGGGAAGTTGAGAAAAGTCATGATATCACCTTTGACGAAGATATGGCTCTTAGCAAGGTTGACAATCTTCCTATTCCAAGGAAGGATAAAGAAGCTGACACCAGGAAGTCGGATGAAAAAGAAGATGAAACGATGTTAGATGTTGAAGAACCTATGGATCCTATTGATCCTCCTCCTCAAGAACCCTCCTCCTCTAGGAAGAGGCCCTCATGGCTTAGGGGGGCTCTTGAAGATGCCAAGAAACATATTGCACCTAGAGGGACTTTCCGTGAAAGCAAGAAGCCGACCAAGTATCAGGGATACTTGACCATTAAGAGCACCATCATTCAAAACGATCCTACATCATTCGAAGAAGTCGTGAAGCATCAAGTACAGCAGGATGCTATGAATGAAGAATACGAGTTCATCATGAAGAATGATGTCTAGGATGTGGTCCCCAGACCCCATGACAAATCAATTGTCACTTCGAAATGGCTTTAAAAATCAAGCATGGCGCTGATGGGAGTGTTGAAAAGTACAAGGCTCGCTTTGTTTCTCGAGGCTTCTCTCAAAAGGAAGGTGTGGATTATGATGAGATATTTTCACTTGTTGCCCGATACACCACCATCTACTCGATCATAGCCCTTGCTACTTTGCAAGGATGGAACCTACATCAAATGGATGTCAAGACCACTTTCTTGCATGGTTCGATTAAAGAGGAAGTCTATGTGGAACAACTCGAGGGGTTTGAGATTCATAATTGGAAATCTCATGTATGCAAGTTGAAGAAAGCTCTCTATGGGCTGAAGAAAACACCTTGAGCTCGGTATGAGAGGATCGATAGCTATTTGATGAAGTTGGGATTCACTAGGAGTGAAGCCGATCCGAACCTTTACTTTAAGGTTGAAAATGATAAGCCTCTCATACTAGTGTTGTATGTTGATGACCTCTTTCTGACTGGTGCAGACCCTCTCATTCACAAATGTAAGAGGGAGTTGGCTTTCGAATTTGTGATGAAAAACCTAGGACTGATGCACTACTTCCTAGAGTTGGAGGTTTGGCAAAAGCCAGGAGAAATTTTCCTATCTCAAGGAAAATATGTGGTGAAGATATTGGAAAGATTTGGAATGGTGGATTGTAAGCCTGTGACTACCCCGATGGAGCTTAACTTCAAGAAGTTATGCGGTAGTGTTGCCAGATCTGTATGGGGAAATGCTTTTGAGTATCATCAACTCGTAGGAGCACTGATGTTCTTGGTGAACTCCCCTCCGAATATATGTTTTGCAGTCAACATATATTGGTGTTTAGATTGGTGTCAAGAATCTTCTGAGATATCTTCGGGGCACAATCACTCATGGACTAAAATACACTGTCGGAAATGTGAGGTTGCATGGTTATTCCGTTGTTGATTGGCAGGCAGTGTGGTGGATCACAAGAGCACTTTCGGGTGTTGTTTCTCTTTGGGTTCTACTTTAATATCCTGGATGAGCAGGAAGCAGAAGTCGGTGGCTTTGAACATTGTTGAGGGTGAATACATTTCTGTGAGTATGGCCTCCTGTGAAGCTGTATGGTTGAGGAAGCACTTCAAGGAGCTATTTGGACATATGCTAGATACTATTGTGGTCCTATGCAACAACCAGAGTGGGATTCATTTATAAGAGAATGTCGTATTTCGTGATCGCTCCAAGCACATCGATATCAAGTACCACTTTATCTGGGATATGGTACAATGAGTAGTAGAAAGGCTCCATCATATTGGGACTGATGAGCAGGTCGTCGACATTCTGACGAAGCCCCTGGGAAAGGTCAAATTCTTGACTTTCCAAGAACAACTAGGAGTCGTGGAGAGACCCTCTTATGAGGGTCCTGTATGATATGTACATTGAGCTCTGGGAGCTCTGAGGGGCTTGGGGTACTTCTTGGAGCGATGAGCAACCATAGGGTGAGTGGTTCAGCCTTCCCCAAGTGGTTTGTTGTGTACAGCGTGAGTGGTTCAACCTTCCCCTATGATACCACGTGGCAACATGTATGCAAGATGAGTGGTTCATCCTTCTCCTATTGAGACATCCTACCCATGCAGTCTAAGACTCATGGGAAGTACCTCTCATCTAGCCAATGAATAGGGAAATGAGGATAGGGACCATAGTACTACTAATGGATGCATCGTGTACTACCGTACTCCTTATGCTAGGATGATATTGACCCGGGATCAATTGAAACTGACTTTGGCTCAGACAGAGTGGTATGAAACACTCTCTTTATTTGGAATAAAAGTGGTATGAGACACTTTCTTTATTTGGAATTGATTTCGGATCAGTAAGAGTGGTATGAGGCACTCTCTATTTGGGACTGACTTCGAGTCAGTAGCGAATGATATGATACATTCTCGATCACTTCTTCTTCTTCATAGTTTAGTAGAGCAGAGCAGAGCAGTGTAGGGCATTGCATTGATGGAAGAGATAGTACAGACTAGCAAATGGAGTTTTCCCTAGTTGAGAGGGAGTGTTAAAATTGGCAACTAAGGCCAAACTCCATATGGGTCAGCTCATTTATGGTAGCTGACATTTTTCTTGATTTCCTCTCTCCGAAAGGTGTAGGATTGATCTAACGATCATCTAATTCTGACATGTATTTATCGAGATATGAATTTATTTGTATTCTTGACAATTTGTCAAGGTCGGCCAGCAAGCAAAATAGTGATTTTCACCCCAACTTATCCTCAACGTGGCATGTAAAAGGAGGAGACCCTGTGGCATAATCTCACTCATCTCATCTCACATTCTTCTCTCTCCTAGTTTGATTGGGTATGCATTCGAGGAGCAGATCTCTCACACGTGTGAAGAAGGAGGACGCAGATTCTGATTAGGGCAGTGTTGACCTAGGTTGATTGAAAACTGCAGGGTGTCTCTTTGACCAATGTTGACCAGCGTGGACTCCTCTTTGACTATGGATTGGGTTAGGCTACCTCTCCTTGGCAGGTCGCATTTCTGAACCGTTGTTTGGACCTCTCTTTGACCATATTTTGATGAGCATTCATTGTCAAACACTAACCGCAAATTTGACCAGAATTCACTGAAGTTTAACTAGATATTTTGGACTATTTTGGGCTACCTTTTCTTGTTGTTGGAGACCAAGTTGACTGAGCATTGACCGGGGTTGTCTAGAGGTCAATTCTGACCTGTTTGACCAGCTTTGACTTCGCTGGTTAGGGTTTTGTTGCTTCTGTCATAAAATTACAGATTTGTATAATTATACTATCTCTTTCTTTCTGCTGAATTATTGAAGAATATAAGAAGAATTGATCAAGGGTTTCCCCACGTTGGGGTTTGTCCTTGGCTGGTGCCACATCTTGTGTCTTCTTGTCTTGGCTTGTCTTCTACTGTTTATATTTATGTTCTATCTGCATTTTACTATCATGTTGATGTGATTGCTATTCTGGAAATTGATATTGGGCTAATAAGAAAATTTGAAGTAAATTGCTCTTAAGCATAAAACATACCATAAATTAACAATTGGGCTACATGAAGATGATGTCTTTTAGATTCTAGATTACTCTAAACCAATTTAGTTTGTGAGTGCAAGATTTCTTGACAAGCTTAAGAATATTGATAAAAAGTGCCAACAATGTAAGAGAAATGGTCACATGGATAGTCAATGTTTTGATCTTCTTCCTTGTCTTCATTTGTCATAAGATAAATCAACTATCAGAAAGATGTTGAAAGCAGAAAAAGGCTAAAACGACAATTAATTATAGATGGATAAATCCTTGGAGATGGAATAAAAAATTAAAAACATTGCATGATCCCTAGAATCTAGTCAAAACATAGCTAAAGACAAAAAAAAAATGGTACTCTCCACCCCTGAAGGGGTGGAGCACAATTACAAAAAAAACTTGCCTACACCTTTAAAGGGGGGAGTAAATTGTTGAAATTAGATTGGCTAATGGCTGGCCAAAGACCACCACTTAATTCAAATAAAATTGTGTTATGAAACTAGCTCACAAAAAGATAGAAAAGATAGATCAACGCCTTAGAAATAAGCCTCTTCAAGGGGGCAACCTCGTTTACATTACATAAATGAACAATTCTTCAATGATACAAATGAAAATACCTTATTTCTATATATAGGAGTCTAAGGGGTCATAATATAATCAGAGCCAACATAACAATAATAATGTAAGGGCATACTAATAACAATAGTGGGCTTCTATGGGGCACAATAGTAATAATATGGGGACTACATAAATACAACAATATAATAAGGGAGTTGTACTAATAACAATAAGGGGTTACACTAGTAGTATAGGGGCCTAACATGCCCTTCTCTTTCAAAAAGTGTTATCCTCAACGCTTGAGTAGTCTTTAATGCTTGTGTATAAAAATTTTGTCCTTCTTCCATTCATCCCTTGCTTCGTTTATCCAATCTGGTTGGATAATAGAAATAGCACAAAACAAGGCTTCCACATCCCCATCCTTTCTTGAGAGTGCATCTGCAACAAAATTTTGCTTCCCTTTTCTATAGATGATGTCAAAGTCATAACCCAACATATTTGTGACCCATTTTTTTTGTTCTTCTAAAGATAATAGTTGTTCTAAAAAGTATTTAAAACTATCATGATCCATTTTTACCTTGAAGCGTCTTTCCATTCGGTAAGGTCGCCATTTCTTAAGTGCATATAGTATTGCCAACATTTCCTTCACATAAATAGCTTGCTTGAGATCTAGTAATAAAAATACCCAATCACCTACATCAAAACATTTTTTACTACAATATTGATCTACTTGTTGTTTCATTCGATTTTGCACCAAAGTGGCGTTATCCTTTAAAAGTTGGAGAACTTGTTGTTGATGCTCGATGTGATATTTCAGTGCTTGAACCTTTTTCTTCTTGATATGTCCTTCTATCTTTAGAGTTTGAGGAGTGGTAATTTCTTCCAATCCTTTACAAGATATGGTCGGATTCATTTCTTGATGCTCGATGTGATTTTTCACTTCTTGAACATTTTTCTTTTTGATATGCCATTCTATCTTGATAGTTTGAGGAGTGGTAATTCCGACCAATGAATTACAAAATATGGTTGGATTCATTTCTTCTTTCTCGATGTGATTTTTCACTTCTTGCACCTTTTTCTTCTTGATATGTCCTTCTATCTTGAGAGTTTGAGGAGTGGTAATTCTTGCCAATGCTTTACACGATATGGTCTGATTCATTTCTTCTTTCTCTAGGGTTCAGTCCTAGCGTATATCCTTTTATTTTGATGTTTCTTGATCTTTTTCTTCCTCCTCTTCATACTTTATGTAAAATAATTTTTTCTCAGCAAACTTATGACCTTTAGTGCATTTGCTATCACAATTGTAACAAAGCCATTTTTTCTTTTTTTTCTTCCAATTGTTGTGATGTAACCCTTGTAAGTTGTGGAAGGCTAGAAGAAACAACACTTCCATCTTTATAGTTGTGAGGGGTAGACTTCCTTGTTGCCATAATTTTACTTTCCACTATGTAACAAAGCCCTTTTACTCTTCCATTGTTTGTGGTGTTGCTCTTTGTATCCTCATAATGTGCTATCATTTCCTCCATGAAAATTGACCACGTAACAAGTTGTTTACGAGAACAAAGCCCTTTATACCATAAAAATTGATTCAGTTCTAAATATGAAGATGCAATACATACCTTTTGTAACAGTGATACACCATGTAGATCAAAATATTGCTCCATCTGAAGTATTCAATTTACCGGATCCTTGTCATCAAACTTCATCATCTTGCATTTTCTTGATTTTAGGAGCTCGATCTTAAAACGATTGTAACTCTATACTTTTGGATCTTTAAGTTCTGAAATTATGACCTGTAGTAGCCTTATGCGTCCTCTTTCCAATGCCACTAGTCTGATCCAAATTGGATTCTCCAGGGAAGAGTTATGTCAAATCTCTCATAATGACCTGATTATAGACTATTTCAATAGAGTGAATTTGTACGACGTGCCATGTGTCACTATTTCGACCTTTGGCTCTAAAAAATATATACAAGAAACTATAATCTGTCCTCTTTTGTACCTTCTTACAAAATTTCAACTCGATGCTTAGAGAGAATGTTATGACGATTTTCCCCAGGTCCCCTGTTTGGAATGTAATTCATGAGTCTGCAAAAAGACCAACTTCCTCAAATAATATCTCTGCAAATATAGTGCGAAAAGCTCTGAAATTCAGACTCGGGTTCAGTGCGATTTTGTCTCAAATGGTTTTTTTTTTTTTTTTGCTTTTGAAACGTCGCAGAAAAAAATATAGCGAAAATGCCATGATGACCTATTAGGAGCAACGAAACCCTAGAATCCAAAACCCTGATACCAAATGTTATGAAACCAGCTCACAAAAAGATAGAAAAGATAGATCAACGCCTTAGAAATAAGCCTCTTCGAGGAGGCAACCTCGCTTACATTACATAAATGAACAATTTTTCGATGATACAAATAATAATACCTCATTTCTGTATATAGAAGTCTAAGGGGTCATAATATAATCAGAGCCGACATAACAATAATAATGTAAGGGCATAACGATAACAATAGTGGGCTTCTATGGGGCACAATAGTAACAATATGGGGACTACATGGGTACAACAATATAATAAGGGGGTTGTACTAATAACAATAAGGGGTTACACTAGTAGTATAGGGGCCTAACAAATTGGGTAGTGGTAAAGCTTAAACCACCAGTTTCCATGGAAAATGGTTAGTGGTCAACCAAAAAAACCACCACTTAAAAAATCCAAAGCCTTGGCTTGGATCCTTCCAAGAATCAACTATTGAAAAACTTTTCACCTTGCACTTGATAGGGGGAACATCAAATATTAGGCTTCATGTTTCATAGTCTTATTAGTCAAATGAATTCCAACATAGCAACTGGTCTTTTCAACAAACATTTCAACGGAAATGTTTAGACATATCAACTATGGCAGTGTTTCAGGTATATCTTCATCCAAACTTAGCTGAAAATTTTCATATTGAAGATAATAAAGGTTATCCGTACAATTATTCGAACTTGTAATTCGGGGGGAGAGAGTTAAACAATGAGTCCCTAGACAGTCACAAAGTTTGAGAATACAATTATCATAAATTGTGATTCTTATCTTGATAAGGTGTCATGATGACCCATTGATGAGTTGTTAGTGTGATCAAGATCTAGAACTAAAATGGTCATTGATGTATTATAAATTCATATTTTGAGATCAATACAATGAAAACCCAAGGGCATTAAGGCTTTTCTGCTAGTTCGATTTTCTTGTCTTGCTCTTGCCAAGCATATTAGACTTGTAACACCAATACCTCATTACTGGCATATAGATTTTTGCTATACTAGAGCCCCTAGTCTAGAAGCCTTATCTAGAACAGGAGAAGCCAACTCATAAAGCTTAGGCCAAGCTACATATGTTAAATATATTATAGAATTTAATCTAGCATGTCCTATATTATGTACTTTAACACAATTTCCTATTAGCGTGTTTGTTTATAGACATATTCTTTATGGGTTGTTCTTATCATTTGATCAGAATCCTCACCCAATTTAGGTCATAAGATGACTCTCTTCATGCATATTATACTCTACCTAACAAAGGAATGGTATGTGACATATTAGTTTGAAGCATAAGCATATCTATTTACTTGGTTCAACAAGCATCACCAGTAATCTCTACAAGAACACAATCCATCTTTAAAATGGTGGAATCGGTTTCCATCTCTCACAATAATTTCCCGCCCAACAATCTTGGAGATGAACTTAGTGGCATTGTGGCAGTCATTACAGACACGAAGATTCTTCATGATATGAATAGGGGTGCCTGGGTTTGTATTAATGATCCCAAAAGTAATGGCTAGCTTCTCACTATGACTGCATAACATATTTTCCTTAGTCTCTTCCTCCACATCCTGCAGCACAAGATTTGTGTCAGGCACATAACCTGCCTTCTTAATTTGCCCATACAAGGTTTCCAACATTGCATAAATTTTTTCAGATTGAGGATGGGTTCGGTCTCCTGCAATAAAAGCATGAACCTCTCTATTTACCACAACAATACTGCATCCTGGTGGCTTCTTCACTCCCCTCTCTTTCATCATTGTCCTCAACTTAACTACATCCTCCCACCTGTGTGCCTCAGCATAGATGTTTGACAGCAATACATAATATCCAGCATGATCTGGTTCTAATTCAAAGAGGTGTTTTGCTGCTTCTTCTGCAAGCTCAATATTGCAGTGAATTCTGCAGGCCCCAAGCAAGGCTCCCCACACATTTACGTCAGGTTCTAATGGCATCTTTTTGATAATGTCATAAGCTTCAGCCAGATGCCCTGCACGCCCAAGAAGGTCAACCAAGCAAGCATAATGCTCCAGCTTAGGTGCAAGGCCATAATCCAATTTCATGCACTCAAAGTAATGCCAACCCTGGTCGACGAACCCTGCATGACAGCAGGCAGTCAAAATAGCAGTGAACGTGACATGATCTGGCTTTGTGCCTGTCTGTTGCATTTGGGAAAATAAAGCAAGAGCATCCTCACCATGTCCATGAATTCCGTATGCCATAATCATTGCATTCCATGACACAACATCTCGTTGAGGCATTCTTTCAAATAGTTTGTAAGCAATGTTAACATTCCCACATTTGGCATACATGTTTACAAGCCCATTGACTACAAAAACATGAGATACAAACTCTCTTCTTATCGCATAACTGTGGATCTGCTTACCCTTCTCCAGAACCAATAAATGTACACATGCAGACAGAACACTGATTATAGTGTATGGGTTGGGTTTTATACCCTGGGTTTGCATTTCACTGAAGAATGCCAAGGCTTCATGGGGACAACCATTCTGGGAATAAGCTGCAATAATTGCATTCCATGACACAACATCTCGTTCTGGCATTTTTTCAAACAGTTTGTGGGCCAGGTTAATATTCCCACATTTTGCATACATGTTTATAAGCCCATTGACCACAACAACATCAGAATTAAATCCATTTCTTATTGCATATCCATGGATCTGCTTACCTTGTTCCACAGCCAATAAATCAGCACATGCAGGAAGAATACTAACTATGGTGACTGAGTTGGGTTTTATACGCTGAACTTGCATTTCGTTGAAGAATGACAACGCCTCATGGGGGTGACCATTCTGGGAATAACCAGCAATTATAGCAGTCCATGACACAACATTTTGTTTTGGCATTCTTTCAAACAAATTTTGGGCAATGTTAACATTCCCACATTTGGTATACATGTCCACAAGCCCTGTGCCCACCACCACTTCAGATTCAAACCCATTTCTTATTGCATAACAGTGGATCTGCTTACCATATTCCAAAGCAAATAAATCAGCACAAGCAGGCAGAACACTACCTATGGTGAATGAGTTGGCTTTTATACCCTGGACTTGCATTTCACGAAATATAGCCAACGCTTCATGAGGCATGTCATTCTGGGCATAACCAGCTATTATTGCAGTCCATGACACAACATTTTTTTCAGGCATTCTTTCAAACAATTTGTGAGCAATTTTAACATTCCCACATTTGGTATACAAGTCAACAAGTCCAGTACTCACAACAATATCGGATTCAAATCTACTTCTTATTGTATAACCGTGTATCTGCTTACCTTGCTCCAGAGCCAGTAAATCCGTGCAAGCACCTATAACATTAATTATGGTGATTGCATTGGGTTGTATACCCTGGACTTGCATTTTATTGAAAAATGTCAAGGCTTCATGTGGGTAGCCATGGTGTAAATAACCACCAATTATTGCAGTCCACGACACAACATTTCGTTCAGGCATTCTTTCAAACACTTGGCGTGCACTGTCTAAACTCCCGCACTTTGCATACATTGACGCCAGCGCAGTACCGACAAAAACATCCGACTCAAACCCCCTTGCGATGATGTCTTCATGAATCTTCATGCCTGCTTGTAGATCTGATAGGCTGCTGCATGATTTGGTTACATAAATAAATACCAACTTGTCGGGTTTGATGCCCGCGCGTTGCATTTGATAATACAATCTCAGCGATTTTTCCCAGAGGCCGTTTTTCACATAATCTAGGATCGTCTCCCTCCATATGACAGCGTTCCTCCGTTTATTTTCGGGTATAATCGTTTGTGTAAATTGATTTTGGTTGGCACAGGCCAAAACTTGTTTGGTGTTCTTCAGTTTAGTCCTATCCCGCTGTTTAACTGATGCAGCTACAACAACGGAGATGTTGAAATAAAAGGAAAGATCATAAGACTGCAGATTCGGGTGATTCAGAAATGGAGAGGGGAAAAGGCATAAAGAAGATGGCAGGAAAAGTATTGACATGTCGAAAAGGCAGGAGAGGAGGAGGCATACACTAATTTCTTTGCACCAACATGCTCATCTCTCCAAATCGTTCAGTGACAGCGAACGGTTCCGATGGATTCACGCGTTCCGTGTATTCACTTTTGTAGCGGTGTAATGGGGATAGCTTGAAGCGTAATTCGCATTAACAATTTACAGTAATGACCTCCAAACAATATGACAGAAGAGAAAGAGAAACCATATCAGAAATTCAAGGACACAGAGTCACAGCTCTCTGTTACTAAAGAAATATACGTGGTACTGGGCGCCTTCACCACTCGATAAGCATATGTTGGGAATCTGGAGGTGGGGTTAACTTTGTGGCCTTCACCAATGGTTTAACTTCTAAAAACTTCAAATTATCCCAAAGCCTTCGACATGGATTCGTCTTTGTGGTGCCACGCATGGTTATCCAAATAAAACCTCCATACCTATGAAAAAAGTGGGTTTGTTTCTTTCCTCCCTTACCTCAGCGTAAGGGAGGGCAACTTTAAATGTTGAATTTAAAAATGATCAATAGTGGTGGGATCATATAATCAGATTGTGTAGGGCTCAATTAAATTTGGGTTTCTTTTAGGATAATATTGATGTTTTATATGTTGTTTTTTGGTCTCAATCTATCCCAATGAGAAAGAGAGTAAATAAGCATTCCTTAGGAAAAACAAGAAGATTTTATATTTGCGACTCTCATGGAACCATTTTTGAGACTACTTTGGAAAATGAATAAACATTATAGATACGATCTCTTATCATATAGTTATCTCAATTCTACAAAAGATTCGTATATTATCATTTGATAGATATTCCCGGACCACCCAGTACAACCTACTATACTAGATGAGAAGGATATTACCGCTCGTGAAAGATTATCAGGGAAAATTTATTAATGATATTATCGAGGAGGATTGGAAGGGTACCGATTTCAATATCGTGAATGGGATTTAGAGTAGTAATTTGACAGGGACAAAATCTCACACAAACTAATTGGTTCACAAATTATAAAAAGAGTTATTAAGGCTACTCATGTTTGTCAACATTCATTTCCAAATACATCTTAATCAAAATCCCCAAGATCCTTAGGATATTTCTCTAACTAGGTAGGAGAGAAAAGAATGTCATTTCACTCCTCAAGTCAAAAATAGTCTTGCAACTTTAAGATTATGGGGAATGGGTTTGAATGATTCTTCCCTCCTTCCCCAAGTACTAGCTTCCAAGTTAGTTTGGAGAGTGGTGTCCTCTTCAATACTTTGGTAGGAGGGCATCATAAGAAATTTATTGTTCGTTTTTCTCTAGTGGATTGCATTAAGGGTTCTTAAGTCATCTTTCAATGCTTCACCATTCTAGAGATCAATGACCAAAGATTATTCATTGATTAAGAATTACCTAACATCGATGTTGGTGATGGGAATTGTTATTGCACCATTTTCAATTACTTGTGACATTAAGTTCTTTATATCAGATGAATCATGAATTAGCTCATAATACAATTTATAAGTTTAAAAACCATGGAAAACTAGCGAGTTGAACATTAAAGTAGAAATCAACTCACACTTTAATCATTTTGGTGAACCAAATGCCCTTTCTTACATGTGGTGTATAACTAACTACGCAACAAATTGTTGAAGAACCACATAGTTTTACAGTTAGAATTATCCAAACTCTATAGCTCATTCAATGGCATGGGTGATAATTTTACATTCAAGTTCCATGGTGCAAAAATTGATTGAAAAAATCTAAAAATTGAGGCCTCCTCTCGTCATTTCAATAGGTTTAATGAGTGTAATGTTATGTTTTTTTTGTTTTTTGTTTTTTTGTTTTTTTTTTTTCTAAGTCCATAGCTCAAACCTTCTTGTTATTCTTAATGGTGGCTATGATTCCTCACTTTCCCCTCATTTAAACATTTCATAAGTAGGTATATTGTCAAAACTTTCACTCCATAATTGGGGGAGTCCTAAAGAGGATACAAACCCCAAAAAAGAGATCATCAGAGGCCACTTCTGCTACTCTAGTAATGTATCTCAACACCATATATGTGTGTGTGTGTGTGTGCGTGTCCCCACACACACAATGGAACAATGTGTCCTTGGTGTATGTGTTCTAAGCACACTTTCAAATTATGATAAGATATAATGACACTTTGACTATCATGGTCTTTTGTCTTTTCCTTTTTAATATATATATATATAACCTTGGGATGAGAGAGACTTGAACTCTCGGCCTCAAGAATTATCAAAACAAGTTATAAGACTTACGCGATAACCAATTCTGCCACCACATCATGTACTAGACTCTGTCATGTTTGATATGATGTGGCATGGTTAGAAATAAAGGTAATATGTTGGACTTAATATTGAGTTATTCTTCCACCAATTGGATTATGTTACATACCAATGGTTGAATCTCTTGTACATTATGTATTCTCCACTTAGAACAAAGGAAATGTTGCATTCATGGTTAAGTCTACATTTATTTATACCACTACAACACTTCCCTTCCTTACCCTACGATACACATGGTGTACATCAAATGTGCATCCAGTCACTCTGTATGTGTCGATCTTGTATTCTACCCATCCATGTGATGCCACAATTGGATGGTATGGATGTTTCAAAGTGATCGAATGGTGATGATGGTTTAACAATTCACTCACTTCGCATTTACCCCTTCTTGGTGGTATAAAATCTCTGTAGCACTAGGTTAGGGTTAAGATCTACACAAGTACTTTGCTTTCACTCAGTGTTAGGCTTCCACACCACTTCTCTGACAACTCTTTAAACATATTACTAGAGGTAAATTTATAATTTCCCTTGCTAATTAGCTAGTTAATTGTGTTGCCAAGGGTTAGCAATATTAAATTTAATTGGGTTAGGAGATATTGAGCTAAAAATACCTTTTTGAGTTAATGTAGGGGCTTTTGTAATTTATCTTGCTAGCTAATAATTTTGCTCAGTGTTGTAGGTCCTTTTGTGAGGTATTGAAGAACAATTCTCTGATGAAATAAATTTAATTCGGGTTTATGAGTTACTTAGGGTTCCTGGGAGCCTATTATGGAACCGTGCACTCTAATCATCACTTATTATCAACAATTCTAACATAGTTTCATGGTTCGAGCCAAGGGCTCGAACCTCTGTCGCCTTGGTAAGAATATTCTTAAATATTACATTCAATATTCTTTTATAAAGGATAATCTCTTACTTATAGCTCACACAAGGTTTGGATTTAGAGAAATAACCCAAGGATTCCTTCTTTTGTAGATACCTTGAGGGCTTTATTAGCCTGATCCCTTTTAAGGGTTTCAAAATAGGGACTCTGATTGGAAGTTCCTTCAGGAATTTTTAGATAAGACATATTAAACTAATAAAAGCCCTCATTAACTCAACGTGAACATTAGTCGTGGCCACGAGCAACTTCCATTAGGTGATAAAAAATGTATCAATAGTCACTTAGGGTTTCATTTTTATAGGAGTCATTCATAAATATCTTAGCCCATTAATATTTTAGGTTTCCAAATGTTTTTACGCTGAATATTTCTTAGGGTTTTTTAATTGAAGCCTTATAAGGGTTTTTAATTTCCAAATTCCTTCACAGGTTCTCGAATAGGGACAATCCTCTATTAACATTTCTTTATCAATTCAGATAGAGTATGGTTGTGAATGTAGATACTAGTCCTAAGAATTACACCAACTCATTAGTGTATTGCTCATACTTTGTTCCTTGAAATTTTAGTTTTTGTATCAATTTATTATTAATAGAAAGGGTTTTATCAATGGGGTTCCTCTAGTTCTAATTCAAAGCTCATGTCTCATTTGAATTGCTCAATTTTCTAATTACTTCTATGCTTTTCACAAATAAACTCAACCACGGTTGGCTGGAAATTTCCCAAGGTATATTCGCTCTCAAATTTTCAATTTGATAATTTTTTTATGACTCATATAATTAAATAAAGTATTAACAAAGGTTTCCTTTGTTTTTTTTTGTGTGTCACGTTTGTGTTCCAAATGCCATCTCAAAATTTCCTTCAACAATATAATAAGAATCATCCCCCCACCAAGTACGAAGTTACTGTGACACTAGGTTTCTAGTACATGTGCTTAAATGATAACAAAGAATGTTGTTAAAGTTCAACAACCACAACGACTTGTTTTTGTGTTATTGCTTAGAATTATCGCATACTAAGGCTTTACGTTATGCTATTAATTTTTGTATTCCAATCTGTTTAAGTAATCTAGATTTTTTCGTGCTCAATCTTGAGTAGTGTTGTTAGTCAAATGTTCAATTTTTCTTAATTTGATTAAGGTCTCCTAAATAACTTATTTAACGTAATTTATAAGTATGCCTAAGCTACTCAATTGGAAATTATTTGAACACTTAGAGTACTATGTACTTACTGAGGGTTTCTAACCCACAAATTATGTGTGTGTGTATAAAATTTGAAACATGTTTATATTATAAACATATTTACGTGTGTATGTAGTATTTGACAATTTTTTTTCTTATTTTATAGTTGTACCACAATATTTCTTGGCTAGAAATGTGTATGGTTATATTTATTTGGTTCAACGTTTCTTTTGGTTTTACATAAATCACTCCTTGGTTTCCATAGAAACTTGACTTGTAGTCATGATTTCTTGTATAGACACTTAACCGAATTAGGGCTCAAAGTATTACTTTGTAAAGTTTACACAAAATAGTTATGGATTACGTATTTAACCGATCTCAGTGTCTACCTCCTGAGGCAAACTCTATCATATTATAGCAAATGGGTACTGCATATACTTGGGTATTAACATGGGGGCTACCCTTCATACCAACCTTCAAGATTACTAAACCTATTTATTTCCTCCAGTAGGTTTTTACGATAGTATGTAAAAGAAATAGATCATCTATAACATTTCTACTTTTCATAAAAAATGTATAAATATATTCCTATTTATTTAATCAAATATAATCATGCAATTTAAACCATTTGCATAGATATCTTTCCATTATTCATGATATTGGATCAAACAAAAATACTTATTAACATTTACATGCATTTCTAAGTTTTGTTATATACAATTATTAATGCACGCTTTGTTATTTAGTGTTATTTGTCTATTCACTATTGTTTTGTTCCTTGGCTATTCTTTATGCAAACAACATATGTTAGAACTCACTAATTCAAACATATAATAATACTTATTTTCTATCAGCAAACTTCATGCACTCATGAAAATAATGAATACCTAGTAATGCATCTTAAATATATTTTCCTTTCTCTATTCTCTATATATTCCATTTATTGTTCTAAGTAATATAAAAATCATTATATGATTTCTATGGCATGTTATTTCTTGGAAAAATAATAGTAACCAATAACTACAATAACTTTTACTTATATGTCCTCTTGGAAATATACTAGGAACAAGCATGTTCCTCCCAACCAGTGAGTTGCAACCACAACAACCCCCACCCCCCAAGCCTTAGGCTTCTATATTGTCCCCCAAAATGTCTTCGATCAGTGGTATTGTTGATGCTGCTAGATGTCGACAACAGGGAGGGGGGTCTCTCCGATATGAAGTCCTAATTAGACTTCACACTGTTTGGAGTGTTGAAGAAAGTGTAACTAGGTCCAGTCTTCATAAATGTAATTTTGATCTTTGCACTTGTAAAAGAAAAGAAATATTATTTTGTCATTTATAAAAATGAGTTTCTTGCTCATTGAATAGGTCAAGCACATGTTTAAGTGATTATGCAAAGTCAAAGAGTCAATGTCATGTATGAAGCTCTTCTTTGAGCATTATATATATATATATATAATATTATATTATATATATATATATAATAATTATATATATTATATATAAATATATATATATATATATATATGTATATTATATAATACTATATATATAGAGAGAGAGAAGAGAGAGAGAGAGAGAGAGAGAGAGATATGGGCCTACAATAGCCCTCCAAAGACAAGCACAATCCTCTTGAAGAAGTCGGCCAGCAAATGAATTAAATATAAATCATGTCGGCTTGCATTAACGAACACACCTCTTCATACTGTCATGTCGGCTCAATATGGAGGACGAATTATTATATATACCCAGCTATGGTTTGTGCAAAACAAGGACACGGAACTTGGATTTGTCTGAGTTTTTCAGATGTCTATCACAAGATAATTTTTAGATGGGTACAGGGGTCTGCAATCTGCACTACAAGAGGACACAACTTCGGAGGTCTCTGAAACTTCGTAGGCACATTTACAGTCTCAGTGTAATGATAATATTAGTACAAGAAAGAACACAGTCACTGTCTCACAGTCTCGGCGTAATTATAAGAAGGATCTCAATACTTTATCTCGGCATATATACTATAAACATAGTCACAATAATCATTGTCTCATAGTCTTCTTGTATTCATGATGAAGAGGATCTCAGTGATCATATAGTCCCAACATACCTTCTAGATACTGTCATGATCCCAGTCACAATCATGGTCTCGGTGGTATTCTAATGAATATCTTGGTGGTCATGCAGCAAGGTGAAATAATGAGGTAACAGTAATGATGGTGTTGTAGAGATGATTTCGGTGAGAAGGATGCAATGATCTAAGTGATGATGGAACAATGATGAAGCAACAGTGATGATGATATCAACAATAACAATGAAGAGGATTGGTGTCTTGGTCTTGGAGTGACATCATTAGTCAAGGGTCATGGTCTTCATATTCATCAATTGGAATCTCTATAAGAAGAATTTTGTGTGGGTTTTCCTCTTCGAGAGGGAGAGGTTTTGGCCTTGGAAGAAAGCCAAACATCTTGTGTTCTTGTCTCTTTGTTTTGGTAAGTATTTGATGAACTAAGAAAACACACTAATAATAATAACAAGTGAAGATTGTGTTACGAAGTAAATTTAAATAACTCATAAACAGTTATCATGAGAAGAAGAATCTCATTATCTACATTTCCCTAGATTCTTCAACATGGTATCAAAGCTAAGGTGTTGAAGTCAAAGTAAGGGTAGCAAAGAGACATTCAATGATCAAGCTTCAAAAAGAGCATCAAAGTAGGTTGAAGGATATCAAAGAAAAAGGATCAAGATCCACATTGAAGGATCAATTCCTAGATCAAAGAATCAGTGTGCAACAACAAGAACATTTGTCTCCATAGTCATCATCAAAAGGCCACCAAGACCCTCATCAAGTTGTATAAAAATCAAGGTAACTCAAAGGACCTCAAAAAAAATATCACATCATCTTGGAATAGGATGAAATCCTAGAAACAATCATGATCTACACTACAAAAGAAGGAAAAAAGAAGGCAAAGCATATTTAAGGAAATAAGGCATGTTCATCTTCAAGAAAGGATCATCTCCTTTCCCTAGAAGAAGATCATCCGAAGAAGCAGCAAATCATCCTCATCAAAAGGAGAAACCTTTCCTATTAAGGAAAGGTTTTCTCATTTGAAAAAAGACCATCCAAGAATAAGCTCTCATACATCTTCTTCAACCATCATTAACATGATCAAGGTGAATATTTTGTCTTCACAAACCAAGTAAGTATTTTTCATTAATCAATTTGGTAAAATGACTTCATGATTGCAAGAATATCTATAGGTTGGATGAGTCATCAAAGGTCCTTGCTTGGAATAAGGAGGATTGTGATTGTCTTAATCCTCATAGATAAGAGAAGTCAAGTGAACATATCAAGGTCTCCTTTAAATTCATGGGAGGAAAATATTAAGTCCCTCTCATCCCTATATAGCAAGAAAGGAGACATAAAATAGATATATGAAATGCTAGAAGATATACTCTCTGAAATGCAGTGAAGAAGGTCATATCACTTAGACCTGATTGAAGGTATCAAAAGAATGAAGGAATATCTTCATGATATACCAATTGGGAGATCTCGGAAAGATAATAATAAGATAATCATCATTTTTCTAACGAATAAGCAAGGTAACAAATATCCATTAACAAGAAGGTTACCTCACTCAACAATTTGTGGTCTCTATGCTAGATAGAGAAAGACAAGTTGATGACAAAACTATTGAAGGATAAAGAACTCAAACATGTGAAAAAATGAAAGGCAAGTTTGTTCCTCAAGCAAGACATAATAAATATAGCTAAGATTCAATGCTATGACTATAGAAAGAAGCCCATATCAATGGAAATATGGAGGAAACGGAAGAAAAAAAAAAGAGAGGGAGTAACAAATCTCTCCTATGAGTAAGATGGTATCCCTCACAAAAGGGTCCTATCATAAGCTCCTAAATCTTTAATTACAGATATGACCATGCTAATAAGATGCATCATGGCATCATGGCATCATGGAAATGTTAGAAACAAGAGCTTGAGACAACACCATGGGAATCATGGAGGACGAAATCCATGACAGACAAACATCAAAGATATAGCTCTTGGGAACCTCATTGGAAAACGTGAACTCATCTAGGACAAGGCTCATCATATAAAAAGGAAATGTCTGTCAAAATGGGGATATACAAGATCCTCAAGATTCTCTGAAGGAATCCTCATCGGATGGTTCACTAATCTAGAGAGGAAGAAAGTGTTTCAGCAGGAAATCCAACTTATGGAATTCATGAGATGATGGTATGATAACATGAGAAATGAAGAAGATCAGGGGATTGAAGATATTTTCAATCAAGGAAGTTGTTGGAAAAAGCCTATATGGCCTAAATGTAAAATGAGGTATGTATGCTTGTGTTTAATATTATAATGTCATGTCGTATGATTGCAGGTAACATGGATCATTACTTCTAACTTGAGAAGCATGATCAAGAGAAAAAGGATATCCTCCTCTGAAAGGATGTAGGAAGGCATAACTCACACTAGATGGATTCAACGTAATATGTCCTCATATGAAGTATGAGGTGGTTGACCACAATGAAGAAACTCTAATTGAAAGCTCTTATGAATGGAATGTGTGAGGAAGGAAGAGATTGTCAGATGTGAAACCCTGATGAAGGCAATCAACATCCAAACAACCAAGAATATTTGACTAGGAAATCTCCCGGAAATATATTAAGACTCTTATAGAAGTCGAAAAAGGATGGAGACCCTTGACTATGGATATGTTTGGGAGACGTGTCAACATGTATGCGGGATGTTGATACTTACTGAAATATGTTATGATGAAGAGCCATCTCGAAAGGTACAATTTTATTTAATATTATGTTTTGATTTCTTGAATAATATTTGGTTGAATTCTTGCAGGGTTACTGACACAAGAGTTGTAAGTACAAGTACAACTATCATTCATGTGGAGGATGGAAATTCTTGAAAGAAACATGATAAGGAAGAAGTAGCCATATGACGAAGGTTCCATATATGTATGAAGAAGGCCACTTTCCATGAAGAAAGGAATGACATGACAATCCAAGAAGGAAATTGATTGATAGCTAATGCCTTGCAAGGAAGAAGCTTGACTGAATTTCATGACATCAAGAAAATTGATCAAGCAACTAAAGGAACCACGAAGAAGAAGTTGTTGATTAAAAAAAGAGAGTCCCTAGTTAAGAGGGAGTTCTAACAAGTCCCTAATTGAGAGGGAGCTTGGGAAAGTTCTTGGTTAGAGGGAACTTGGGTACATTCCTTTATAGGAATGGGAATATCCTCCCTTCTTAAGAGGGAGAGATAGAAACAACATTATTGTCTTCACAGGGGAAGAAAGAATGGAAGGATTGAGTAATAATCTGGCATCTAATGCTCTTTGAGGATGTGTAGGGCATCCAAGATAAGAGTAGGCAAGAGGATCAATATTATTTGAGGGATAGGAAACCAAGATAAGAATATTCCTAGAAGTTCATACTCAATGAACACCCGAGTGGGCATGTACTTTGAGAGATAATGATGAAGGTGCTTGTAGTCATTGGTCTCGCAAACATTGTGATCTGATCTAATAGGAGATAGAGTTGTCAGTCAAGGTCTTGTTGTGGAAACAATGTTGGTTACTATGATGTTATACAGATGGATTACCAATCCAATTATTCTTATGAGAAATTATTCAGATTGAGAATGACCAAGTACCATTATGAATACCTCCCTAGTTAGGAGGGAGTGTTGAAGAAAGTGTGACTAGATTCGGTCTTCATAAATGTAATTTTGATCTTTGTACTTGTAAAAGAAAATAAATATTATTTTTGTCATTTATAAAAATGAGTTTCTTGCTTATTGAATATGTCAAGCAATGTTTAAGTGCTTCTAGAAAGTCAAAGAGTCAATTTCATGTATGAATCTCTTCTTGAGAATGAGAAAAATATATATATGAGTCTACAATAGCCCTCCAAAGACAAGCATAATCCTCTTGAAGAAGTCAACCAATAAATTAATTAAATATAAATCATGTCAACTTGCATTAATGGACACACCTCTTCACACTGTCATGTCAGTTCAATAAGGAGGACAAATTACTATATATACCCAGCTAAGGTCTACATAAAATAGGGACACATAACTCAGATTTGTCTGAGTTTTTCGGATGTCTATCACAGGATAATTTTGAAATGGGTACAGGTGTTTGCAATCCACACTACAGGACGACACAACTTCACAAGTCTCTGAAACTTCATAGGCACAGTTATAAGAAGGATTCAATACTCTGTCTCAACATATATACTATAAACACTGTCACAGTAATCACTCTCTCATAGTCTTGGTGTATTCATGATGAAGAGGATCTCAATGATCATACAATCTTAGCATACCTTCTAGATACAATCATGGTCTCGGTGGTATTCTAATGAAGATCTCGGTGGTAGTGTAACAAGGTGCAATAATGAGGCAACAATAATGATGGTGTTGTAGAGATGATTTCAGTGAGAAGGTTGCAATGATCTAAGTGATGATGGAAAAATGATGAAGCAACATTGATGGTTATCTCAACAACAATGAAGAAGAGGATTGGTGTCTTGGTCTTAGAGTGGCATCATAATTCAAGGGTCATGGTCTTGGTATTTGTCAATTGGGATCTCTATAAGAAGAATTTTGTGTGGATTTTCCTCTTTTTCCATTACGGTGATCTTAAAGACGTGCCTTGGTTTCAATAAACACATAAGATGACATATACATAGCTTTAGTGACAACAAGTAAACTTTTGATAATATCAATTGTGATGCATAATAGATGCACATGCATATGAAATAATCATTAGTTAGCCTATAAAATAGTTCACACGATAATAACAATCATGAAAGAAAATATAACACACATCCAACAAGATACATACTAAAGTTAAAAAAAATAGTTCATTGACATTAGTATGAATGAAATAACATATACCATAAATGTTTAAAGAATATTCTTACAACATCCACGATACATGCATGAAAGCGTGTTGGATCTAAGAGCTTCTGATAATTAAGTGAAAGTTCCAAGTATACAATACAATGATATGGCACTAGCCCCAATAGTGGAGAATGAAGTTACTACTTGCTTCTCCAAAGAATGATATTCACTCCTATGCTAGACTAGAGAATCCAAGGCTACCAATCTCAAGTTCCAAGCCATTTTCTTGATTTATGAGGGTTCATTTATAACAAATGAGGTGAAATTTCACTTCCTCTTGTGACCTTTGAGATCCCTCATGACGCTTAAGCTTCTTTTTTCTTTATTCTATCTAATGAATTTTAAAATTCCCTATTTCACTGTTGGACTTCTACTTACATTTACATTTCTTATTATTTTCTAAATACAAGATCATATAAGACAAAATATGGCTAAAGCCTTATAAGACAAAACTTTATACATTTTGTTTGAAGTTGAGGAAACTCTAGATCAACAACTTCTACTTGTAGCTCTGATGTAACATAATGGTACCAAGCCTTATATTGTGTTGATATGTCCTCAAAATTTGATGGAATATCTGGCTTATATCTAACTCTTGTCTCCTTTGCATCTGAATAGATAGTTTTGGAACCTATTTGAACATTGTTCCACAATAAGAAAAAGTTACTATTTAACTTGGTAAGCTTGGATAAAAATTGTTGCAAAATCTACCTTGTGATCTCAAAATATTCTTTATTGGATGCCTACCTCAGGTTGCCCAATAATTCTTCAATTTCTTGCCTGACAACATTCATGCCCTTTTTTTCTGCAAATGCTCCAACAAAAGTAATCTTTTGCACTCTGACCAAGGAGTCCAAACTATGGTACAATCATGAATAGGTGGTTATAATGTTGGCCACATAGGTGCAAAGTTGTTTGTTTCCATGTACAAGCATTCTAACCTCAACCCTTTCTAATTCAAATTTTTGCCTTGTTTTCCTAGCCAAATATGATGGTGAATTTTTGTATTTAGTGCCCCATTCTTAGATCACATCAATAGCTACGTGAATCACCTTTAGAACTTTCACATTATCATGTGATCACTTTTGCATTGCATTCAAGGGCACCACCGCCTTATGAAGGATGATCATCTCCTCGTATAGTTATCTCATAATGTCTCCCAATTATTGAATTTCCTCAAATATAGATGCTCACAACTCCCTCATGTGAGAATCAATAGAAAACAACATTTGGTTCTTGGCTAAGAGATGATCAATTTGTTTCCTTGCAACAACTAGATCCTTTTCCAACTATTTATTTTATTCCATCAAGAAATATGTGTTTACTTTTTGTAGCCTCTGCAAAGGCCACATTTTCTACTATGTTTGTCTTCATATTTTTCTTGGTATTTGGCATAATCATTCTCTTTGTATGAATAGAAACATGATGAACTAGGTAATTAGGAAAATAATTCCACCTTTCCTGCATTATTTTGTTCTTTAACTGATCAAAGGTAAGGTTGGAAATATCCATAACCATATCATCATTTGGAGGAGATATTCCCATCTCAATGAATGAGATGTGGCCACCAGTAAGAGGAGGAAAAGGTTGATTGTTGGCTTGTTTTGAAATGGGTGTAATATCATCCTCTTGGTTATCCCCCTCCCATTCAACCTCCATGTCTTGTCCCTGTATCTACTTCTCTATTTCTCTTACAAATTGCTCATCATGATTTTTATTGCTTTCTTCATTAGCTAATTGTTTTTGTTGCTCTTCCTCAAACTCATTTTGTCTCACTTCTTCTTATTCCTTCTTTCTCAATTCTTATTGTTTCTTCTCTTTCTTTCCTTCCATGTTTCTATTTCTATATTCATTCATCTTCTTGATTGTGTTCCTCCTTCTGTCTCTTTTCTTCTTCTTCTTGCTTCTTCCTTAATTCTTCTGATTTCTTTCTCATGTTTTCTACTGCAGTGGCTGCTCTCAGAATAACAAGGTTTTCTTTAAACTTTTGGCTCCGCTCCTCTATAGGATTATACACAAATTTCCTCTTATACTTAGCAATGGTAATTGGGAGTGGGCACTTCCTGTTGATTCCCTTCCTAGACAACATCCTACTCACGAAATGCACTGGAAGGGCCTACCTCACTTCCTAGAGCATGTAGTCAAGAAGAATTGTAACAAATATTTATCTTATTTTCCTCTTTTCATAAATAAGTCTCACAAGGCGAGGAAAAATGCAACTTAGCACGGTTTCTTTTACAAACTCCCCTAAGATCATACCTATGAAACCTCATCTCACCAAACCTAACGCTAATTAGTTGCTCAAATTTTACTTCTATAGGCTTTAAAATCTTGAGCTCATAGGTTCCCACTTGCAGAGGAAAGAAGGTCAAGCTTCCTTCTTCTTCTTATGCAACAACTGAGAAAACCATATGCTAAGAAGATAAGAAACCTCCTGCATGACCACCTTATCATTCACATACCTCGACAAAATATGTGGATGCTTCTTGATCTGAATTCAAATAGGAACACAAAAAATAACAGTTATCACCATAAATACAAATATTCAGCAAAAATAACACTTCATTTCATTAATATCAAATACTGAAATATGCTTACAAACATAATGGAAATAAGACTAGCTCCAGCATTGGTAGCTTATCTCTGAGAAGAGATGTGGCGGCTACATGCCTATGAAATGTGTTACAATGACCCTCAAGGGCCTATTTATTATTGAAAAACATGATAAAAACCTAAACAACCAAAACCCTAACTCCATGAGATGAAACGCCAAGAGTTTATGGGCCTCATTGGGGTTAGTTGGGCAGCCAACTTCCCAGGGTTGTAACTTGGTCACATTATCTTTGTTTGGCATGTGCGATACCTTGTTGGAAAGGCCTCTCTGAGTACTACAGGTTTTAGTACACATGCCTTTGGCAATGTGCTTGCAGTGGATGTAAAAAAATGTCGTTTAGTGGGTCAAAATTGCTCCAGAAGTTCAGGACCCGAAAAACTGCTAAAAATAATAAATGTTGAAATAAACAAGGAAACATTTGAAACCGACTGGAGGTGTAGGTGGAATTGGTGGGTGGCCACCAATATCCACCTAGATCATTCCTCCATCCTTAGGGAGCAATGGTATCCACCCCAAAGTGACTTGCAATCCAATTGTAGTGCGACTCCCAAATTAGTTTGGCATGCTCACTTGAAGGAACATAAATGTCGCCCAGGTAGCATAATAATGTGTCATGGAGGTGAAAATTAGGAACTTGCTTCCCATCTACTAGCATCTAGTATGTGGAGGTGAACTTTGGATCATTTTTGTATAGTTGCGGCCATCCAGAGGTCTCGTGACCACAAGAGTTGAGAATAGTAGTCAGTGTTGCAACTGGACTATGGTAGTTAGCAACATGATTGGTGTTTCCCTTTTTGTATTTAATTTTCAAGTGGAATTGTTGTCGATATGTTGACCACTTTTGATGGTGATCGTTCTGTAACTTCCCCTGTGCCTTTATAAACTAAATAGGTCGGTGATCAGTGTGGATAACTGTCTCTTTCCCCATAATTTAGTGCTTCCATTGTCAGCAAGCCTACACGATGGAATACATTTCTTTATCATATGTAGGGTAATTCTGAATTGTATCAGAAAGTGTCTCACTATGATAGGCCACTGGATGCCTGTGTTGGGTGAGGACTACACCAATAACATAGTCTGAGGAGTTTGTCTCAATTTCAAATGACCATTGCAAGTATGGTAGTGTGAGTACCAGTGTAGAGTAGAGGCAACACTTCAACGATCGCCTTTTGTTGGGACTTAGACCAGGAAAAATTTTCTTTCGCCCCTCCCTTAGTAATCTGACTCAAAGGCCAAGTGATATGGGAGAATCCCAAGACGAACCTCCAATAAAAATTTTCAAGGCACAAAAAGCTATGAAGCTCCATTAGAGTGGTCGGGGTTGGCCAATACCAAATGACTTGGATCTTGGTCGGGTCCACATGCACGCCACGCTCATGCATGATGTACCCCAAGTATTGGACCTGGCTCATGCCAAAGGTTCATTTCTCTAAGTTGGCACACAGTTTGTTCTACCAAAGGGTTTGAAGGACCTGTTGAATGTGTTTCAAGTGTTCTTCCCAACTCTTGCTGAAGATGAGGATGTCGTCTAGATAAACCACCACGAATGAGTTGGTGAAGGGTCGCAAGATGTCATCTATTAGCCTCATAAAGTTAGTGATGGCATTTTTCAACCCAAAGGTCATAACCAACCATTTAAAAAGGCCTTCCTTGGATTTAAAGGAAGTCTTCCATACATCTACAGGCTCTATTGGAACTTGATGATAACCAGACTTCAAATTGATCTTACTAAAATACTTGGCCCCCTTGATTTGTTCCAGCGGGTCATCAATCTATGGGATTGGTGTTTGTGGGAAAATTAGTGTCTTATCGAACGACTAACCATCTAGGTTTAGCAGCTACCCTAGAAACAATAGTTTAAAGCAATTCAATGATTTTTCCTATGTGTAACAGATAAGAGAAAGTTAGTGGAACCAACCTGGAACTTCTGCTTAATCCCTTGCTTGATCTCTCTCTCTCTCCTTAGGTAGATCCTGCAACTCCTCCTCATACTTAACATGCTTAAAGAGTACCCGCACAAGTATAAGAAAAAAGAACTGTCAAAGCATCATGATCTATTACAACATAGACATTACAGAATCAGATATATAATGAACAAAATGATAGCATTCACAATTGCACAATCATATGGGAGAAAACTTGAAGAGATTTATTAATAGAAAGGAGAATTACAACCCAGTTGTCTGATCCAGTGCCGTCCTCCCAACTTCAATCCTTCTTCACCTTATGAAATGGAAAGATCACACCAACAAGAATGCAATGCTCTCTCCTCAATTACAAACTATCAACACTTACTTGCAATTCAAAACATTTTAGCTTTCTGATCTCTTGGATTAGAGATCCATTTATATATATTTGCAAGGGTGTGAGTCATCCATGGGGTTTGATTAGTGTCATTCCACTTGTTACAATTGGTTCCACAAGAGAGGGGAATTGGAGATGGTTTCCTAATTCCCTTGGTCATCCTTGGGCGAATTCAGAGAGGCAAGTGGCACAGGAGAAGTTTCTAGAAGATTCCATGAGAAACCAACTAACGAACCGTCCCGGAAATTGGTCCATCCTCACCCATCGCACCTTATAGAAGGCCTAAATAGTATGCATCGCACCCTGACAGTGTAGCAATTAGTATGCATCACACTTTGACAGTGGAGCACTCATTATGGTTCAATTTAGGCAGTTTCTGAATGATTTCTGAGATGGAACTTTTTGGGAATGATGCACTCAGATGACTAAGTTCATTTAGGGTATGAAACAACTATTTGAAGGGTTGATGAGCCCTAATACATCGACATATAAGTTTGGGGTTGATGTGCCCAAATATGTATATAACAATTGCCTCCTAAAGCATGAGGTCGTAAATATTCATGTCGGGTGAAATGCTTTATCATGAGGATCCGAAGTTTTGAACTGGAAGGTGACCTGCATAAATTACAATACAATACATCATCATAATATGATTTTTCATGATCTAGCTAAGGGAGGCATTCCCATGCTCAACTTTATAAATTTTCATTTCATGTACATAGATCAGATAGTCATCCGCAGATACAGACTCGTGATTCTACAGATATAGAGTCACAATCCATGATTAGGATGACCATCTGTGTAGAGCCTTTGTACATTTGATGTTTTTGTATCTTTGAATATATTGCAGCCTAGATGGATGAAAATAGATCCGGGGTCTTCAAAACTCATTCAATCTTCGCTCGATGTACAAGTCAAATCATGTGAAAAGATGTCTTGAAGTCGAACATGGAAAGACATCGCCTGATTACCAGCCAATGATGTGAGTTGTTAACAGACGTGAGAGGAATCAACTATAATGATAATGATCCTCAAGGTACTACAGTACATTTCACGTGGTTTGAATACATGATCCAATGTCAAACACCACACAAAATCTTTCGGTCGAAGGCCATTGATGTCAACTTGTCGCCGGAAGTGAGAAACTTGCCATTGATGCAAGCTTCAAAGCACTAAAAGGGGTTTTTCTAAGTCAAATTCTTGGATAATGAGCTAATGTCAACAAAAAGTGACTCGTCATAGGAGGGCATTAATGTATCCCACATCTACGACACGAAATGAAGCAAATGATTTCTGGAGGTGAAAATGAACTAACGACGCAAGGTTCAGGAATGGTGGTCATGAAAAAATGAAGGTTGGAGGTATTGCAGTGTATGAGACATTAACTGGATGATGACTTCTCAACTGAATGACTTATGTTAAACATGTCAGCAACACTGAGATGAATCGGTAGCGTTAACCCCAAAACATGGATGGTATGAAAGACCAAAGGTATGATGATCGATGAATGGAATAACCCAACCCAACTCAATCATGGAGGTGAAGAGAAAGTGTCATGTTCAAGAGCGACTTGCTACCATAAATTCTTCAAGTTTTTCCCCCTTTTCCCCAATCATTGCTGACTAGTACCTCTTTATTTTTGTCAAGCTTGAGGAGGATAACATATGCTTGTTCTATAATTCACCCTTTGGGAAAACCTGTCACTATTTAATATTTTAACGAGTCTAGCGACAGTGAAACTCGGTCTCATCTAGATGGACAAGTTGTTGCTATTAATTTAATGAGTTTAATGACAAGGATAACTCGGTCCTTTTCATGTTTAGAGAGTTTGAAAAAGGACAAAAAGAAAACTCCATAAGTTCTTTTTCGTAAAGTAATCCCTCAGGTCCAAAAAAGGATAAAATAATACAAGAGAGATGTCGTTTCCAATACTTTAACAAGATGGAAAAGTCAAGCGCTCGACAATCTTTCCATATTTAGAGAGTCTGAAAAGAGCTTAAAGAGGACTCCGCTTTGAGGAACGAGTGGTGTCCATGATAGCAACTAGTTCTGGTGATGTTGGAACTTCTCAAAACATGTTGATTTACATGAAGAGGCTGCCTAATATGACCACTCATTGCAACTGTTCCTCAAAAACAGTAAAACAACCAAGTGAAAGTGTATGATCAGCCAAAGGGATGATGACGATGGGATGAACACAACCAAGGCTCAAAAGGCTGATAGAATGGCAATCACACGGGTTAAAAATTGAAAATGGGTTCATTTTTAGACAAGCTTGAACCATGGGGAACTATGCTTGGATTCAGTTTCATTTTTACACAAGCTTGAAATGAAAAACTATGCTTAGATTCAGTTTCATTTTTACACAAGCTTGAAATGAAAAAACTATGCTTGAAAAATTGTTTGCATGCCCCCACCATGATGAAAGGGAGAGTCTCCTGTAAGCAGATGGAAGTCACTACGATGAAGCAGGATGGTTATCCAACACCTATTTGGCTTCGTCTAGATAGACAAAGGTGAATGGTGTGATAGACCAATCACATAACCTACAGGGAAAATTATCTTTTACCATTAGGTGCATGCCCCCCAAGCTTCATTACATTCACCTAAGTAGACTACTCATGGCTATCAAGTGGATGGAATGAAGATTCTTTTACGAGATCAAGTGAAAGACTCGACTGGGATTTTACGAGATCTAATCAAAGACTCAACTTGGAACTTTTCTCTAGGGGTCCTTGTTTCATTTTTTAATGAGCTTGACACAAGACAAGGAACTCTGCTCAGATTCCTTGTTTCATTTTTTAACGAGCTTGACACAACACAAGAAACTATGCTCATTGGCATGTTTCATTTTTTAACGAGGTTGACACAATAAAAGAACTATCCTCATATCCTTGGTTTCATTTTTTAAACGAGGTTGACACAAGACAAGGAACTATCCTCGTACCCTTGTTTCATTTTTTAATGAGGTTGACATAAGACTAGGAACTTTCCTCAAGACCTTTGTTTCATTTTTTAACAAGGTTGATACAAGATAAGGAACTATCCTCGTACCCTTGTTTCATTTTTTAATGAGGTTGACACAAGACAAGGAACTATCCTTGTACCCTTGTTTCATTTTTTAACGAGGTTGAAACAAGACGATGAACCATCCTCGTGGATCCTTGGTTTCATTTTTTAACGAGGTTGACACAAGACAAAGAACTATCCTCAGAGACCCTTGGTTTCATTTTTTAACGAGGTTGACACAAGATAAAGAACTATCCTTGTAGACCCTTGGTTTCATGTTTTTAACGAGGTTGACACAAGACAAAGAACTATCCTTGGAGACCCTTGATCACAACTCATAAGTGGTCATAAAGGAGAGATCTGGTTCTAATGCCCCCTGTACATAATGTACAACATCACTGAATTGATCATCAGTCGATGTAGGTATGGAACAGGTTGCCACATAATTAACCCATGGTGGGAAAGATACCATTTGTATAAATGGACCATTTAGGGATGATGGTTTACTAGGAGCTATATTTGGACCGGGAAATGAAAGTTGGTCAATGGTGACAATTCTGCCTTCATGCGGGAAACAAATCACTCGAAAGAGTGTTGAAACAATAGCTCCCATGTGATAAACATAGTCACGCCCAAGAAGTAAATTGTAATCTAAAAGTCCTTGGACTACCTTCACGTTCAGATAAACAATTTTTCCTCCCAAAGTGATAGGTAACTGAGGGAGGATCCCTAATGGTCGACTGGTTCCTTTGTTAAAGCCCAACAGATTCTGTGTAATCGGCACAAGTGTTGGCGAACCAAGTGCTTTCCAAGCAGTTGAGGAAAGGATTCTCACTGATGCACCTTCATCTATAATAGTGCCATATACAATTATTTTACAAACTTGTACTATGATCTGGAAAGGCACATAAGAAGGAAGGCGGGACCCTGCCAGTCAATTCCAATCAAAGGAAGTGACTAGACTACTTGGAGGGGGTACCATAGAAACGGGAGGATTAACCCCTTGGGTTACGAGAACTGGAGGATTTTCCTCTTATCTTGATGGAACAGGTGGATTGCCCCTAAGCTCATTTGAATCTGAAGAAACAAAAAGAACTTAAGCGGTATCATTTCCACTCTCTTCGGAAAAGGTACAAGTGTTGGCGAACCAAGTGCTTTCCAAGCAGTTGAGGAAAGGATTCTCACTGATGCACCTTCATCTATAATAGTGCCATATACAATTATTTTACAAACTTGTACTATGATCTGGAAAGGCACATAAGAAGGAAGGCGGGACCCTGCCAGTCAATTCCAATCAAAGGAAGTGACTAGACTACTTGGAGGGGGTACCATAGAAACGGGAGGATTAACCCCTTGGGTTACGAGAACTGGAGGATTTTCCTCTTATCTTGATGGAACAGGTGGATTGCCCCTAAGCTCATTTGAATCTGAAGAAACAAAAAGAACTTAAGCGGTATCATTTCCACTCTCTTCGGAAAAGGTACGATTTGTTGAAGGTGAAATCGGGTCAACTTTTGCCTTGACCTGTTGATTTGGGTTGGGTATAGACACATTGGATTCAATTTCAGAGAGAGTGGTTTTGACTGACGGTTGATTTTGGTCAGTCGGTTTATCAACTAGTGAAGGATTTAGGGAGAGTTTCCTGTAATTGTTATAGACATATTTGGGCACATCAACCCAAAACTTATATGTCGATAAAATAGGTCTCTTCAACCCTTAAAAGAATTGTTTCATACCCTAAAAGAGCTTAGTCATCTGATTACATCATTCCCCAAAAGTTCCACCTGAGAAACCATCTAGAAATGGCCTAAATTGAACCATACTGATTGCTCTACTGGTAGGGTGCGATGCATATTGAGTGGTACACTGCCAGGGTGTGATGCATATTGATTAGGTCTTCTATAGTGTACGATGGGCAAGGATGGACAAATGTCCGAGACAGTTTGCTAGGTGGTTTCTCATGGAATCTTCTAGAAACTTCTCCTATGCCACTTGCCTATATGAATTCGCCTAGGGATGAGTAAGAGATCCAAGAAATCTCCAAGTGGAACCAATTGTAACAAGTGGAATGACACTAATCAAACCCTAGAGATGAATCATACCCTTGCACACATCTATAAATGTATCCCTCATCTAAGAGATCCAGATGCTAGAATATTGTGAATTGCAAGGAAGTGTTGATAGTTTGTAATTGAGGAAAGAGCATTGTCTTGTTGGTGTGATCTTGTTATTTCATGAGGTGGAGAGGGATTGAAGCTGGGAGGATGATGCTGGATTAGAAAACTGGGTTGTAATTCTCCCTTGTATTTAATAAAGTTCTTCAAGTTTTCTTCCATATGATTGTGCAATTGTGAATGTTATCTTTTGTTCATTATATATCTGATTATGTAATGTTTATGTTGTAATAGATCACGATGCTTTGACGGTTCTTTGTTGTTGTACTTGTACAGGTACTCTCTAAGCGGGTTAAGTATGGAGAGGAGTTGCAAGCTCTGTCAAGGGGGAGAGATATCAAACAAGGGATTAAGCAGAATTTCTAGGTTGGTTCCTTTATCTTTCTCTTATCTATTGCACATAGAAGAAATTGTTGAATTACTTTAAGCTGTTGTTTCTAGGGTAGCTGCCAAACCTAGAGGGCTAGTCGTTCAACAAGACACTAGTTTTCCCTGAAACAAATTGGTGAATCCGCTGGGGAAGAACAGATGTTTGTGTTTTGTTATTGTTTGTTTTATAAACTATATACAAAGCTTGTAGTCAGCCAGGTAGTCTTCGAACTGCTCATGCTCTGTAATTGCATAGTAGATGAATGTTGCTTCAGTTAATCTCTGGTTTAGTTTATGAATTAAACATTTGACTTACAAGCATTCTAGATGCCCTTTTGGTAGCTTAGTAACCTCTCAAGATCATTCCTCTATACTTTTCTCTTTACTGTTCATCATAGCTCAGCCTAACTCATTGAAAAAAGTTGCACATCTGAGCCAAAACGCATGTCAGTTGCACTCCCTGGCCCATCACACTGTCTGTCACTATAACCCAGTATGCATCGCACCTCCCAAGTATAGTAAGTGCGATGCATCCCTATTTCTATGAAGCCTAGGTGCGATGACTGACTGAACCTTTTTCCATTCTAGAAATTGGGGGTTTTTGACCTTATTTTTAGTTTTGTTTACTTGTTTTGATGCTTATGAACAGAACCTACTTACTGAAGCCTACTTGCATCACATAGATTAGCCTCCTTTAGAGTATGATTAGTGAATGTTTTTATGTATTTGTTCATCATTTACAATCCTTTGTTGAAAAGTCGCTTAAATCAATCTATCGCTTTGATACAAAAAGTGTCGTAATTGACGTTTTGTGTCAAAAAGAGAAGTGTCATGGATTCTTCCTTCCCTGGATTGTCAATTGTACTTTTTGTTATGTATTTGGTTTTATTTTTTTTAAATCGAAGTGTCGAAAGCATTTTTATTCAAAATTGAAAAGTGTCGTTTAGTCTTCCTTTCTCTTTTCAAAAAGAAATTGTCGAAAATGTTGCTTTGAGTAAAATATTTCAGATCTTTGCTGCATTTAGTTTTCCTTTTTGGCATTTTTTACATTAAGAGAAGAAAAAACAAATACATGCATGTGCATTTAGCATTTTTTAGTTTGTGTGTGAAAAATGATTTAGGAAAATGCACTAGCGTGTGCTCTTTGCTCTTTGTTTGAAATAATTGTAATCTTCTTTCCCTAGTAGCTAGGATTTTCATTGCTCAAAATAAACAAAGATTGTTTATCATTGTAGATTGCATTTTAGGAATTTCAAAATCAACATCACGAGGTGAACCATTGAAAGGAAAACTTTAAACAAGATCACCTTTAAAATAAATTTCAATGAACCTAATAACGCTTTGGAACTTAGCACAACACATCTAGAGGTCTAGGCTAGAGACGTGTTTCGGCGTCATTAAAACTAGTAACTATCGTTTTCATTGAAGGTTGGGTGATTCCTCCTCCTTGATATGACAAGTGCTAGCACGAACTTGTGCTCCCCGTACCATCACATATATATTGGGAGACCATAATAAGATTAAATCCTTTATCCATAGGAAGCCAAGTCTGCCGCCTTATTGATCACAATGGACTGAACACAACATTCGGGAAGATTGAATGTCGTACATAAGTCCTTGGTAATTTCTCTTTAATTTATCACCAAGGTGTATATTGCAGTTTTGCGATTGGTTTGGTAATCCCTCTGTCTAGATTTTCCAGAGTAGTCACTTTCGTTTCTTTTCGAATCTTTAAAAGAAAAGGTCCATTTGAGCACTTGTCACTTCAAGCGCATTAAAAATCGAAGGAGACTAGAGTCATCTTTAGGTTTTTCTCGACTCTTAAAAACTAAAAAAACAAAGTTGTGTCAAAGTGTCATTAAAATTAATTGAAAGCGAAATAACATCCCTATTCCTTATTTGATCTTAGGTTGAGACACATGGCATCGAATCTGGAGTCCATTGATCAAGGAATCCCTTTTGAGGGGAATCCTAGTCCTTTTCCTTCTTGGGGAAATATTGGTGCTCCTTATATGGTTGCATTGTCCCTTCCGGGACTCACCATTGGCTTGCCATTATGGCTGTTTTCAACCCCTATGGTTCAAAAAGTCGTGATTCCTCTGCAATCAAATCAACCTCCAATTGATATTGAAGTTGACCCTTCACCTTCTTCTTCATTTGTTTCTCCCTCCCCTTCTTCCTCTTTCCTTGGTGAAAGTAGTGATGCTAGTAACCAGGTGGCTGAGAAGAAGAAGAAAGGGACGGAGAAGAAGAAGAAGCCAAATCAGCAAGGGGGCAACGAAGCAACCATTGCTTTGAATGCATCATCTGGTGAAAATCCACACATTAAACTTCCCAAACCCAAATTTCCATGCATAATTTGTAGAGGAGACCATTTTCATCGTGACTGTCCTTGCTTTCCTCAAATCTTGAAAGAATGGTCTCCCCGTTCAAACCATCCCATGTCATCAACTTCTGGAGATCATGTTGGTAACACTCCTTTGACTAGTGATAGTAAAGTTCATGGATAGAAAGGAAAGGTCAAAGTTCCATGTAGGTTATGTGAGGGTAATCATTCCCTTCACCATTGTCCTTTTTGGATGAATCCAAAAGATTGTTGGATAACTGTCCTATTTCATTGCAACGACTTCCATCTGGTTACATGAAACTCTCCCCAAGTCCTTTACTAGTTGAAAAACTGACTGGCTTAAATCAACCATTGGTCGAAACCACTCTCTCTGAAAGTGAATCTTATGAGTCTATACCTGACCAAAGTCAACAGGTCGAGGTGACAGTTGACCCAATTTCACCTTCAGATAATCGTACCCATCCTGAAGAGAGTGAGAATGATACCGTTCAAATTCTCTTTGTTACTTCAGATTCTAACGAACTTGGGGGCAATCCACCTGTTCCATCTAGACAGGAGGAAAACCTTCTAGTTTTCGTAACTCAAGGGGTTAATTCTCTCATTTATTTGGTATCCCCTCCAAGTAGTTCAGTCACTTCATTTTATTGGAATTGACTAGCGAGATCCCACCTTCCTTCTTATGTACCTTTCCAGATCATAGTACAAGTTTGTAAAATTATCATGACTGGAGCTATCATAGATGAAGGTGCACCAGTGAGAATCCTTTCCTCAACTTCTTGGAAAGCGCTTGGTTCGCCACCACTTATGCCTGTTACATAGAATATGTTAAGCTTTAACAAAGGAACCAGTCGACCGTTAGGGATCCTTCCTAAGTTATTGATCACTTTGGTAGGGAAATTCATTCATCTTAACGTGATGGTAGTCCCAGTACCGTTAGATTACAATATACTCCTTGGACGTGACTATGTTTATAACATGGGAATTATTGTTTCAACACGCTTCCGAGTGATGTGTTTCCTGCATGAAGGCAAAATTTTCACCATTGGCTAGCTTTCATTTCCCAGTTCAAGCATAGATCCAAGTAAATCATAATCCCTAAATGGTTGTTTTGCATCAATGGTATCAATCGAACCTTCATTCCATCCACTTGATATCTAGGAGTAATCTAGTGAATGTAACGAAGCTTGGGGGGGCATGCACCCTTGTCTATTCTGGATGCACCTAGTTGTAAAGATAAGTTTCCCTATAGGTTATGTGATTGGTCTGATGCACCATTCACCTTTGTCTATTCTGGACAAAGCCAAGGAGGTGTTTTGTCTATTCTGGACAAAGCCAAGGAGGTGTTTTGTCTATTCTGGACGAAACCGACCTGCCTAACCACAGTGATTTCCATATGGTTACAAGAGACTCTCCTTTTCATCATACTGGGGGCATGAAAACCATTCTCATTTCCTTTTCTCAATTTTCATTTTCAATTTTTAGTTTTGCCATTTTTCAATTTTTAGTTTTGTCATTTCAAGCTTATATAAAAAATAAAAAAACTGCAACCAAGCATAGTTCCCCCATGGTTCAAGCTTGTCAAAAATGAACCCACCTTCAACTAAATAACCTTTGTGATTGCCATTCTATCAGCCTTTTGAACCTTGGTTGTGTACCTCTCATCACCACCATCCCTTTGGCCGATCATACACTTCCACTTGGTTGTTTTACCCGTTTTTGAGAAACAATTGCAATGAGTGGTCTTATTAGCCAGCCTCTTCACAGAATTCACCATGTTTGGAGAAGTTCCAAATTCACAGGAACTAGTTGCTACCCTAGACACCACTCGTTCCTCAAAATCAAGTCTCCTTTAAACCCTTTTCAAACTCATTAACTATGAAAATATTGTCGAGCATTGGCCTTTCCAGCTTGTTAAAGTGATTGGAAATGCCATCCCTCCTATATGATTTTATACTTTTTCAGACCCGAGGGATTATCTTACAAAAAATTTGAGCGCTTGTCTTTTTCAGCTCGTTAAAGTGATCGGAAAAGTCATCCCTTTTGTATTATTTTATCCTTTTTCGGATTTGAGGGATTATTTTACGAAAAAGAACTCTTGGAGTTTTTTTTTCATCCCTTTCAAACTCTTTAAACATGAAAAGGACCGAGTTATTCTTGTCGTTAAACTCGTTAAAACAACAGCGACAAACTTGTCCATTCTCAACGAGACTGAGTTTCACTGTCGCTAGACTCATTAAAACATAGCGACAGGTTTGCCCAAAGGGCAAATTATAGAACAAGCATATGTTATCCTCCTCAAGCTTGACAAAATAAAGAGGTACTGGTCAGCAATGACTCGGGAAAAAGGGAAAAAACTTGAAGAATTTATGGTAGCAAGTCGCTCTTGAACATGACACTTTCACTCCATTACCGTGATTGAGTCAGGTTGGGTTATTCCGTTCACCAGTCATCTCACCATTGGTCTTTCACACCATCCATGTTTTGGGGTTAACGCTACCAATCCATCTCAATGTCACCGACATGTTCAAGAGAAGTCATTCAGTTGAGAAACCACAATCCAGTTAATGTCTTATCCACTGCAATACCTCCAACCTTCATTTTTTCATGACCGCCATTCCTGAACCTTGTGTCGTCAGGCCATTTTCACCTCTAGAAATCATTTTCTTCATTTCATGTTGTAGATGTGGGATACATCAAGGCCCTCCTACGACGAGCCACTTCTTGTCGACATTAGCTCACTATCCAAGAAGTTGACTTAGAAACACCCCTTTCAATGCTTTGAAGCTTGCATACATCAATGGAAAGTTTCTCACTTCCGGCGACAAGTTGATATCAATGGCCTTTGATCGAAATATTTTGCATGGTGTTCGACATTGGATCATATATTCATACCACATGAATTGCGTTGTAGTACCTTGAGGGTCATTATCATTATTGGTGATTCCTCTCGTGTCTGTTAACAGCTTACATTATCGGCTGGTAATCAGGCGATGTCTTTCCATGTTCAACTTCAGAACATCTCTTCACATGGATTGACTTGTACATCATGTGAAGATTGAACGAGTTTAAAGACACCGGATCTAGTTTCATCCATCCGGGCTGCGATATATATAGGGATATAAAAACATCAAATGTACAAAGGCACTACACAGATGGTCATCCAAACCAAGGATGATGACTCTACATCTGAAGAATCACCAGTCTGCATCTACGGATGACTATTTGATTTATGTACATGAAATGAATTTATAAAGCTGAGCATGGGAATGCCTACCTCAGCTAGATCATGAAATTTATATTATGATGATGTATTGTATTGTAACTTATGCAGGTCACCTTCCAGTTTGAAACCTCGGATCCTCATGATAAAGCATTTCACCCGACATCAAAATTTACAACTTCATGCTTTAGGGGGCAACTGTTATAGACATATTTTGGCACATCAACCCCAAACTTATATGTCGATAAACTAGGGCTCTTAAACCCCTAAAAGAGTTGTTTCATACCCTAAAATAGCTTAGTCATCTGATTACATCATTCCCCAAAAGTTCCACTTGAGAAACCATCTAGAAATGGCCTAAACTGAACCATACCGATTGCTCCACTGGTAGGGTGTGATGCATACTAATTAGGCCTTCTATAGGGTGTGATGGGTGAGGATGGAAAAATTTCTGAGATAGTTTGCTAGGTGGTTGCTCATGGAATCTTCTAGAAACTTCTCCTATGCCAATTGCCTCTCTGAATTCTCCCAAGGATGAGTAAGAGATCCAAGAAATCTCCAAGTGGAACCAATTGTAACAAGTGGAATGACACTAGTCAAACCCCAGAGATGAGTCATACCCTTGCACACATCTATAAATGGATCCCTCATCTAAGAGATCCAGAGGCTACAATATTGTGAATTTCAAGGAAGTGTTGATAGCTTGTAATTGAGGAAAGAGCATTATATTGTTGGTGTGGTCTTGCTATTTCATGAGGTGAAGAGGGATTGAAGCGGGGAGGATGATGCTAGATCAAACAACTAGGTTGTAATTCTCCCTTCTATTTACTAAAGTTCTTCAAGTTTTCTGCCATATGATTATGCAATTGTGAATGTTATCATTTGTGAATGCTATCATTTGTTCATTATATATCTGATTCTGTAATGTTTATGTTGTAATCGACCACAATGCTTTGACTATTCTTTGTTGTTGTACTTGTGTAGGTACTCTTCAAGTGGGTTAAGTAGAGAGAGGAGTTGCAAGCTATAGAAATTTTGAATAATATGGCACTTATCCACAGAGATTATCCTGATTATACACTATTTGTGGAATCGTGCATAATACATAACCTCCTCTACGTTGATCATCAATTTGCAGTATTAAAACATCAATCACATGCGCACATTGAAGCATCAATCACACATATCAACACAGTATGTACCCGGGGAAAGCATATAGCTGAAAACCCCCAACTATCTGTATATTATATTGATTGAGAACATGTAACAATACATAGTACAATATTCCTCGCAAGTACTCAGTACTATCTCCACCTGTTACACAAAAACTAGCTCAAATTTGAATCAATCACTAGCTCAAATCTCCTTCGCTGCTTGCCCACCTCCACTGCACAATCCTGCATGAGAATAGATGAATGAATGATCCAAATTCGTATTTCCCTTGGATATACCACACAATCCTCATTGGCAATACTCAATCCATTGATTGTGCAAATCTCATGCACAACTATAGTTACAACTGACAGTTGTGTTGCCCTTTCACTCATCTCTAAAGCTTGTCTCCACTGAACTGTCCATGCACTAAGTTAACTGATATATTCTTCAGTTGCTTTATGAGTTAATAATTAGTGAATTAATTACTAATTAATTCACACCACTCATCACTTAGTTTATTGATCAGTTAGACTAAATACAACTAGTTCAACTAAGTCAAACTGAACACAACTCCATCAACTCCTCAATCAACTCCACAGAACTCAATCATTGAAGTTCTAACTGAAGTCCTTCATGCAATAGCTCAAGTTACCCATAGGAACCATGTATTTCCTTCTGGCAGCTGCATGTGCCACATCCGTAGCTCGAACTGAAGTGCTCCAAGAGAATAAGATAGTGTTTATAGTCCAAATATTATTAAGAGCTAATAATATTCGACTGTTCTATTTTTAGCCTGGCAGTCTAAAAATAAACTCCGGCCATATGTCTAAAAATAGAGGTCCATCTATTTTTACCAACATGACCAATCATCCACAAATAGCATCCTGCAACTCATGGACCATGATCCATATGTCTAAAAATAGATAGTCTAAAAATAGACTTTGCGCCAAAAATAGCCTGCGGGACCACTTAGTGAAGGCGACTTCTTTTCACTAAGCTCCATCATCTTGTTGCATTCTCAACAAAAGCTTTGTCAAGGGGGAGAGAGATCAAACAAGGGATTAAGCGAAAGTTCAAATTTGGTTCCTTTATCTTTCTCTTATATATTACACATAGAAGAAATCATTGAATTACTTTAAGCTGTTGTTTCTAGGGTAGCTGCCAAACCTAGAGGTCTAGTCGTTCGACAAGACACTAGTTTTTCCAAAAACAGTAACTAGATGGAAGTCGTTGCGATGAAGCAGGATGGTTATCCAACACTTTCTTGGCTTCATCCATATAGGGACAAAGGTGAATGGGGTGATTCCCTTCACATAACCTACATGTAAGCTTGACTTTTCCCTTCTTTCCATGAACTTTACCATCACTAGTTGTTGGTGTGTTACCAACATCATCTCTAGAGGTTGATGACATGGGATGATGTGAATGGGAAGACCATTCTTCCAAGATCCGAGGAATATCAGGACAATTGATCTCTTGCACACATTTTACATGGATATCGAACTTTGTGTGGCTTAACAGATGGTTTCTCATCAGTGGTTGCATTCAAAGCAATGACTGCTTGGCTGCCCCTCTGCTGAATTTTCTTCTTCTTCTTCTTAGCCACTTGGTTACTAGCACCAATACTTTCACCAGGCGAAGAGGAAGAAGGGGAGGAAGAAATAACCGAGGAAAAAGGAAAAGGATCAACTCTAGGATCAATTGGAGGTTGATTTTGTCTAGTTGGAGGTGTACTAGATTGCGGAGAGATCATGACATTTTGAACCAAAGAGGTTGAAAACAGCCATACTAGCAAGCCAATGGTAAATCTCAAAAGGGACAATGTAGCCATATAAGGAGCACCAATATTTCGAAGGAAGGAAAAGGACTAGGATTCTCATCAAAGGGGATTCCTTGATCGGTGGACTCCAGATTTGTTGCCATATGTTTCAACCTAAGATCAACTAAGGAATAGGGATGTTATTCGCAGTCAATTAATTTTAATGACACTTTGGACACAACTTTGCTTTTTCAATTTTAAAGAGTCGAGAAAAAGCTAAAGAGGACACAGTTGCCTTCGATTTTTAATGAGCCTAAAAGGACAGGTGCTCAGATGGACCTTTTATTTTAAGGAGTCGAAAAGGAATGAAAGTGACTACTCTAGAGAATCTAGACAAAAGGGTTTACCAAACCAATCGCAAAAACTGTAATATAAACCTTGGTGATAAATTAAAGAGAAATTACCAAGGACTTATGTATGACAGTCTATCTTCCTAAATGCCATGTTCAATGCATTGCGATCGATAAGGCAGCAGACTCGGTTTCCTATGGATAAAGGATTTAAGCCTGTTGTGGTCTCCCAATATATACGCGACGGTACGGGGAGCACAAATCCATGCTAGCACTTGTCGTATCAAAGAGGAGGAATCACCCAACCTTCAATGAAAAAGATAGCCACTAGTTTTAATGACACCGGAACACTTCTCTAGCCTAGACCTCTAAATGTGTTGTGTTAGATTCCAAAGCATTGTTAAGTTAATTGAAGTTCATTTTCAGTTGATCTTGTTTAAAATTTTCCTTTGAAGGTTCACCACGTGATGTATGTTCGCAATTCCTAAAATGCATCTATCATTTGATTTAGTTTGAATGATGAATACCTTAGCTACTAAAGGATAGAGCAATAAGATCTTTGACAAAGAGCAAAGAGAACATCGAATGCAATTTCCCTAGCTATTCCTATCAAGCATTCACAAAATTTAATATGACTAATGAAAAATGCATGTATTTATTTTCATTTTCCCTTAATGTGAATGATACAGAAAGGAAAATTAATGCACAAACGATCAAAAATCTCTTTTCATATAAGCCACGATTTACGACAATTTCTCTTAAATGAAAAGGAAGACTTTACGACACTTTTGATTTTAAAGAGATGAAGAAATATGACACTTTAAATGAAAAGACAAATCATATGAACATTTAAATCAATTGATCTTTAATGAATGAAGACATTACGACAATTCAGAATTCGAAAGAGGAATGACTTTACGACACTTCTTTCGACAAAGACCAATCGACAATAAAAACAACTTTCGACTAAAAATTCAAAATGATAAAGTAATACATAAGAAACATTTAACAATCTTAGTCTAAGTAGGGCTGAATTGAGTGATGCAAATAAGCTTCAGTGAAAAGACATTGTTCATATATAGCAAACAACCAAACAAATATGAAAACAAGTCAAAAACCCCTCAACTCCTAGATGGGAAATTGAGTTTAGTCAATCATTGCACCTGGCCTTTGGAGAAGGTGAGATGCATCTCACCCTGCCCATTCGAGAAGTGAGATGCATACTGAGTCACAGTCGAAGATAGTGTGATGGTCTAGGGGGCGATTTCTGTTTTGGCTCAAATTTGGAGTAGTTTTCAATGAATCAAGCTTGGATTTGATGAACAATGATAAGCAAAGTATGATGGAATTTCCTAAGAGGTTACTGAGCTACCAAAAGGGCATCTAGATATGCTTGCAAGTCAAATGTTTAACTCATAAACTAAACCAAAGATTGACTGAAGCAGTGTTTATCTACTATGCAAGCAGCTCGAAAGCTACCTGGTTGGCTTCAGACTCTGTCTATAGTTCATAAAATTGAACATAAAACAAAAAATAACAACAAACAAACATCTAGTCTTCCCCAGTGGAGTTGCCAATTTTTTTTCTGGGAAAATCAGTGTCTTGTCGAATGACTAACCCTCTAGGTTTGGAAGCTACCCTAGAAACAACAGTTTAAAGCAATTCAATGATTTTCCCTATGTGTAACAGCTAAGAGAAAGATAGTGGAACCAACCTGGAACTTCCGCTTAATCCCTTGCTTGATCTCTCTCTCCTTTGGAAGATCCTACAACTGCTCACCGTACTTAACACGCTTGGAAATTACCTGCACAAGTACAGAAATAAAGAATCGTCAAAGCATCATGATCTATTACAACATAAACATTACAGAATCAGATATATAATGAACAAAATGATAGCATTCACAATTGCACAATCATATGGGAGAAAACTTGAAGAGCTTTATTAATAGAAAGGAGAATTACAACCTAGTTGTCTAATCTAGCACCTTCCTCCCAGCTTCAATATTTCTTCACCTCATGAAATGGAAAGATCACACCAACAAGAATACAATGCTCTCTCCTCAATTACAAACTATCAACACTTACTTGCAATTCACAACATTCTAGCCTTCTGATCTCTTGGATTGGAGATCTATTTATAGATATTTGCAAGCGTGTGAGTCATCCATGAGATTTTATTAGTGTCATTCCACTTGTTACAATAGGTTCCACAAGAGAGGGGAATTGGAGATGGTTTCCTAATTCCCTTGGTCATCCTTGGGCGAATTCAAAGAGGCAAGTGGCACATGAGAAGTTTCTAGAAGATTCCATGAGCAACCAACTAACGAACTATCCTAGAAATTGGTCCATCCTCGCCCATCACACCCTCTAGAAGGCCTAAATAGTATGCATCGTACACTGACAGTGTAGCAATCAGTATACATTGAACTTTGATAGTGGAGAAGTCAGTATGGTTCAAATTAGGCACTTTCTAAATGATTTCTGAGATGGAACTTTTGGGGAATGATGCACTCATATGACTAAGTTCCTTAAGGTTATGAAACAACTCTTTTAGGGGTTGATGAGCCCTAATACATTGACATATAAGTTTGGGGTTGATGTGCCCAAATATGTCTATAACAATTGGATACCTGTTCCTGACAATGATTTGGTTTAATGCCCAATAATCAATGCGGGGCCTCCATGTTTCGTCCTTCTTTTGTGCTAGTACAATCAGTCTCCAACAAGGTGAGGAACTTGGTTGGATGTGCTCTCTTTGTAGCGATTCCTGGATTTTCTGCTTGATCTCTTCATTCTCCATAATGGAGCGGTGATATATCAACCCAATGGGTAGAGGTGCGGTGCTCTGGGAGTCAGATCAATTGAATGCTTGACATGACAATGCAAGGGTACCCCTATGGGTGAGGAGAAGACGTCCCTCATTAGGGGAAGTTTGAGGTCTAAAATGGGTCTCGTAAGGAAATTATAAAATAATATTGGAAATAATAAAATAAGATTAGATTACATCATCAAAATTTAGAGGGAAAAAAGAAAAAACGATTTTTTCACCCCGTACTTTCAACTTATCTTCCTATTGGTTTACTCAAATTTTGAGCAGAAAAACTCGTTGGATGAAAAATTTAATTCTTCATCCAAGGATTACCCATCTTGCATACTTTCGATGGACCCCACTACACAAAAAATGAGAAATACATGAAAAATGTGATTGTATTCATGTTTTTTCATGTATTTCTCATTTTTCGTGTAGCAGGGTCCATCGAAAATATGCAACATGGGTACTTCTTGGATTAGGAACTAAAATTTTCATCCAACAAGTACTCCTGCTCGAAATTTGAGTAAAACCTTAGGGAGATAAGTTGAAAATACGAGTTGAAAAAGTAGTTTTATTATTTTATTATTTTTTAATCTTTTTACTTTTTTACGCCAAAAATGGTGAATCATCCCCCATGGTTGACATCATCATCTTGAATCCTATTAGCTCTTATAAAGTTTATTTTGGTTGTATATTTTTCTTAGGAGGCCCATTTTAGACCTCAAAATTCCCCACGACCGCATCCACCAGTTTCTGCTGCTTGGAGGAACCCTTGCCGGGGACCATGGATGTGGCTACGACCTTCCCCTTACTTTGAGAGCGAATAAAAAAGAAAACAAATTTTTAGCTAGATGAGGAATGACCTATTATAGAGTTTTGTGAACCCAATGTTTCAGACTACTAAGTGAGTCCATCATCAGGGGATGCGTCAATAGATATTCTAAAGATATTAATGATGTATCCATGAGCTATATTTTAGGTTAATATTCAGATTTTTATTTTTTTATTGATTTTTTCTTATTATTTATTTATTTTAATTAATTAGTTTATTAATTATTAGTTTGTTTTGTTAAATAATTAATTATTTTAAATAATTCCCAATATAATTATTAATATGTTTAATTAATTCCTAATATAATTATTAATTAGTTAATTATTAATTTGTTTAGTTAAATAATTAATTTGTTAATTCATTAATTAAATTGTTTAATTATTTAATTAATTAATTTCTTTAATTAATTCCCTAATTAATTAATTTGTTTAATTAATTAATTAATTTGTTTGATTCATTAATTAATTTCCAAATCTAGGAGATGACCTTATTGCATTTCTTAGCAGAGATCAAAGAGATGGCAGTAGGTGGGGCCACCTCAGGTATCCTGTATAACTTAGTACCCAAAGAAATAATAACAGAGCAAGGTCTAGACTCATATACAACATGTTGCTTCCATAAGTATGGTTTTCCTAATAATACATTACAAACTTCAAGAGGAGAAACATCACACAATACCTCATCCATGAAGGGTCTGATGCTATAAAGAAGGCAACATTGTTGGCTCACGCAAAGATCTCATCCATGGTGAAGCCACCTGATGGTGTACGACTGTAGATGTGTTGTAGACGGTAGGCCCAATTGCTTCACGAACTCTGCTGAAATGAGGTTTTTTTGGCTCCCATTGTCGACAATGAACTACATCGAAGAACCCTTCACCCACATTTGTGAGTGGAATAGGTGCTCTACTTCTTCTAGATCTTCAAGCTCAATTTTTTGGATCTTGGTGGTGGCCATAGTGGCACTAAGCTCCGTATCAATGAGCTGCTTCCCTTTGTCATTCCCCTTGTTGGGTTATGAATCAGAGTTGGAACACGCATCGGACTCAAAAGCCTTAAGCTTGGTGACCAATGACTGCCTGACCCGAAACTCGCTTGTGTTGTGAATGGAGCTCTTATGGAACTCACACCACTTTCCCGTGTCCGTGTCTTCGTGGTGTTGTTCTTTACTTGTGGCTTCAACAAGTTATCCTAGGTCACCCCTCCTTGGCTTTTCACCTTGCTTTGCAGTTCGGGGGTGCCTTTCCCTTGCTTCAGATTCATAGATCCAAACTCTTGCTTTTTTTGTTTAAGCTTCGGCTCAATCTTGATAGTGTATCGGTACGTCGTGCCAAGTGAGGAGATGTTCAGGAGCTCCATCTCATCATGAATGTACATGTGTAGGAATCCACAGTACTTGAGTACCAAATGTTTCTTAGAATCCTTGATACCCAACTTCGTGCAAAGGCTATGAAAACCTTTGGTAAACTTTAGCACGTCATGGTCCCTTCCATATTGCAATGTGATCCACTTTATGTATTTATCCTCATAGCTCCTCACAGGGTAATACTGCTCCTTGATGGCATCCCGGAATGAATCCCAAGTGGGCACAACTGAAAATAGTGAGGGTGTACTTTCATCCTTCTGCTTGCAGTAGGTTTCCCACCAGTCCTTGACACGGGGGAAACTTTGTGAAGAACAAAAGTAATATTTTCCTGGCAAAAAATCATGAACAAAAAAATATCCTTCTATTAGATTTAACCATTTATCTATAACGTTTGCATCTATATAACCCTCAAATATGAGAATTTCAAAGCTAACTTGTACCTTAAAGGGTGTGGCGCTTCCAGAGTAGCTGTTGGAAGTAGATGCGTCGCCCCTGGGTAGGCGCTAAAGGATCTGGGAAAAGTTGTCCATCATCACGTTCCTTTGTCGCTCGAGGGCTTCTTCGAGCAAGATTTTGATAGGATCTCCTACCCCCTCATCTTTATTTTCTTCTGACATGGGAGGTCGTCAGGATTTGCAAGGCTGGTCTTGCAAAGGTTCGACAAGTTCAAGCCCTAACTCCTTATATCCCAGCCTCGTTGGGGACATTCAAAGAAAAACAGAGAAAGAGAAGACCACTTTAATACCACTAATCCGAATTCAAACATGAATGCAACAAATTATAGATATAATCATAAATACAAAGATGCAACAGGAGTAACACTTCATTTCATTAATATCAAATATTGAAATATGCTTACAAATAGAATGGAAATAAGACTAGCTCAAGCGATGGTAGCTTATCTCTAAGAAGAGATGTGGAAGCTACATGCCTCTTAATTGTGTTACAATGAGGCTCAAGGGACTATTTATTATTGAAAAACATGAGAAAACCCTAAACAACTAAAACCCTAACCCCAAGATATGAAATGCCAAGAGTTTATGGGCCTTGTTGGGGTTAGTTGGGCAACCAACTTCTTGGGGTCGTAACTTGGCCATATTATCTTCGTTTGGTGCGTACGATACCTTATTGGTAACGTCTCTCTAAGTACTACAGGTTTTTCCACACATTCCTTTGGTTATGGGCCTGCAACAAACCTCAAAAAAATGTCATTTAGGGGTCAAAACGACTCTGAAATTTCGAGATCCGAAAACTACTAAAAATAGTAAATGCTGAAATAAACAAGGAAACAACTGAAACCAGCTGGAGGTCTAGATGGAATACGTGGGTGGCCACCAATATCCACTTGGATCACTTATAAAAACCAAACATTATGAGGTATGTGCTTTGAGGTGAGGCAAACCAATTTGATATTTTTGCCACTACTTTCCTAGCCTCATGGGACATTCAAGGAGTTCCTTCCTCTAAGATCGTATAATATAGAACCATGAAGAAGTGCTCAACAAGCTTCTCATATAGTCCTCTATAATTTTACTATGACAATACTTTGTAATACACATTGATAGGGAGCTCCCTCAGGGTCCACTGCCATTATAGACTTGGGAATTCATGGTGAGCACAAATTCTATCTAGTAAGTAGGAACACATGTAAAATTGTGGTTTCTTTCCCTTGGGTGGTTCTTCCGGCTTGTTCAAAATTAATCCTCAACTACTGGGATAACATATGTGACCAATTGAATACTTTCCTTTTGTGATGAGAAGATACAACATGAAGTTCCACCCTTTGACAAAGGATTCAATATTCTTCCATCCATAGATCCTGCAATACATAGCCATCAAGTACTGGAAAACTATTCTAAGAGAATTAGTCTTGTTAGCATTGTCAAACTTATGGAAAATTTTAGCTGGTTCCTGCTGCCATGACTTGATCACTTCTCTGGTGTCCATATAACTCCAAGTTGCATAAAATTGAGAATCCAAGTGCTGCTCAATCCTGGGCAAGTTATAATATAAACGAAATTCATGTGGTTGGTATGAGGCAAGTTGTTGCCCACTAAAATTGTTGATCATCATGTTCTTAGTGTCTATACCCTGTAATATCCACTTGATGACATCAACACAAGGTAGCACTGGATACCTACAGGAAACTCTGTGGAACCTTGACTTTTGAATATTCTCATAGAATTCCCTATCTTCAAGATCTTCTGTGAATTCCTTTAAATTGAATACATCTTTGATAGTGAGCCATGTGATGGTAGATTCCTTGTCAATAAAGCATTGGGTGTCTGACAAGAAAGGAACTCTTGTCAAGTTATTGTCAATGGCTTCTTTAATACTTCTTATGTGACCTCCTTAAATGATCCCTTCTTTGGAGGCATGGTGTTATTAGATGATGAACGGTTGATGTGCTCTGGATCTGCAGTACCTAGTGAAATAGATGCACTCATGGAGATAACAAGTTAGTTCTGCAAGGGATCAGTTAATCATTTCACAAGCAAAAAATTGTCACTAAGAAGAAGGATTGTGCACTCTTGGATCACAAGTGAGGCATAGTGACCTCATTGACCACTGGAAATGTGCATTGTGCAACTTTTGATGGAAGATTTCATAGTTCTTGATTGAAAGGGAGACTTGCTAGAGCCCGGAACTACGCAATATGTAGTTACTACTAGAGAGAGAGAGGCCCTGACAGTGCAGTGCACAGTTGTAAGCGGCAAGGGAGCCTCTCTACTGAATATGGTTATGAAATGCATAGTGGGGACCTAGTGATTGTGGAGTGTGAAACTGCAGATGGCAAAGGAGAGTCACTACCGGAAGATATTGTGCAATGCACAGTTGTGGAGGGAAGAAGACTTTGAGAATTGCACATTTTTTCTGGCAGAAGGGTTGGATCTACATCTATTTACTGAAGAGGGGAAGGATGTGGGTCAACTCGAGACTCATACAAACAATTTACTTACATAGAGAAACCAAGATAATGAAAGGAAAATGACATGCATTCATAAATACGCCCAACAACAATAATCACTCGTAGGTGAAAATATAAGGAATGTGATACAACACTTTAAAAGAAGTTCAAAAGACTAAAACGGCACTTGAAGAAGCTAATAATAATATAAATGACGCTTTTTATAATAAAAGTAGGACAAAATGATACTTGTGAAAGCATAAGCAACAAAATTGGCAAAAAGAAACAGTTGAGAAACTTACCCAGAAAATCAATGCAAATGGAATCCAAAGCTCCTTGTGCTCACAAGAATGAATAGAGATCCAAATATGAGTGTCATAATGAGCTCTATGATGCATTTCTTATAGAGGTGAGTAGTCACAAGATTAGGGTTAGTGTTTCAGTTGTACATGCCTAAAACTAAGGACTGACTTTTAGTTAATTGACACATGTCAGATGATGAAATTAGAAACACATGCGATACTGCTAATTATAAGTGTGCACTTATTGGTTTCTAGGAACGCACAATTAATTAACTCTGGGAACTGCTCACTGGATGAAGGGACTACACAATTCACTGAGACAAGGAGTTGTGAAGTTTGCTTTACAATGGATTGCGCAATTTAATGCCACGTAGAGTTGCGAAATTCTCTCTCTTAGCTGATTTTGCAATTTCTTGACCCAAGGGATTGTGTATTTCACTCCGACAAGGGGTTTGTGCAGTTCATTGTAACAAATAATTGCAATTCCTCAAATCAAGGCAAGAAATCAATGTCAATCAAGGCAATATTTAGCTTGTGTTTACAAGAGGTTCTTTTCTAACTCTAGAAGTTGTGCAACTACTGTCAGCGAGGACCAAATGTCATAAAGGAGTACCTAATAGTTGTTAAAAGGAAAACCCATTTAGGACATCACAAGCTTAACATGAGAAAATAAGTTGGTGCAACACTTAGTAAAGTAAGAAGAAAACTTAACGCAAATTGAAACAATAGTTCTTATGGTCAAAGGGAGGCTCCAAAACCAAAGCATGAGAAAAATTTTGGAGGGGGGTTGTAGTAGCAACAACAAGTATATATTTATTTCCTGCCCCCCCCCGGCGAAGAAATTTTAGTAGCATCCTTCTTTTAAGGTCTGCACAACTTCTTTTTTGTACCTAGGATCAAGGGGCGAAATTAAGGGGTTTTAAATTTTTAGTGGGCGAATATTTTGTATCATAGTACATTTTTACAAATCACCTCAAATAGGCCACCTTATTTTAAGGGGGGAGAGGGTAAAAAAGGTAAATTTAGCCCTTGAAATTAGGAGTTACAACCTTCCATTCGCCCTAATTTTCAAGAATAGGTTTTATTTAAGTGAATACTATGGGCCAAATACCATATTTATAAAAGAGGTATGGTAAATAAATAAAACATTTTTTATATTTACTCCATAAGTCACCTTATATACATGCAAGGGTATAAACAAATAAAATTATACATAAAGTGGAGATATGGTAAATAAATAAAACCTATTTTTATATTTAGTCCATAACCCTCTTTCTATTTATGAAGGCTCAAAAAAGAGGTTTTATTTAACTGAATCCTATGGGCCAAATACCATATTTGTAAAAGAGGTATGGTAAATTAATAAAAATATAAATAAACGAGAGGTATGGTAAACAAATAAATATTTTTTTTATATTTACTCCATAAGTCGCCTTATATTTACAAACACTCAAAAAATGCATTATATTTAGGTGAAACCTATGGGCAAAATACCATGGGCCAAATACCATAGGCTAGATTATTATTAATACCATGCAAAAAAACATTATTAACCCTAATATTAGTATTAATAAAAATAAAAAT
>APFE031090310.1:2242-28121 GCA_000404065.3 Pinus taeda | reverse complement strand
TCTATTTCTCATAAAGGAAAACACAAGTAACTTTAGTTTGTTTGTTTCTAAGATAGCTACCCATCTTAGTGGGACTAGTAGCTCTGAATGGACACTAGTTTTCCCGATAACATCAGGGCCAAAGTGTTCCCATTGCACTTTAACCTAGACGATGGCTCAATCACAAAGTAAAGTTTTTCTCTTGTATAAAATTCATAGAATCTTGACCTGGAACTTGGGTGCTAATTTAGCACTTGTTCGTAGTCTGAATGTGCTCTTCTTTGGTCCAACTTTGTTATAAAAATCTTCCCCCACATTGTATTCCTTGTGAATTTTTTTCTTATTTGCATAAAAAAAAAAATTGTCTTGAGTCGTTTTTATGTTTTGCCTTACCTTTCTCACTACCTGATCCATATATTTTAAGAGTTAAGTTACAAAAATAGTCTTTCCTTTGGTTGACTCTAGCTCAATGGAGTATGAAATTTTCATCCATACTAGACTTCAAGAGAACTCATCTTAAGAGATGTTTGACAACTAATATTATATGAAAATTTAGCTAGATGTGAGTAATCCTTCCATTTAGCGGGTTGATTTATTACATACATGCAAAGCATGTCTTCAAGCATTTGGTTAGTTCTTTCAGTCTTCCCATCATCTTGGGGATGGTAAGAAATACTAAAATTCAAATGCGTACCAGTCATGTAGAAAATGATTTCCGAAAATTGGATGTGAATTGCACATCTCTATTAGAAATAATTGTTTTTTGTACCCCGTGAATTTTGAATATATCTTTCATAAAAAAATTGGCTATGTTAACAATTTTAAATGTTGATTGCATTGGTATAAAATGGCTATCTTTATTCATTTTATCAACTACATCAATGATTGAATTATGTTTTCATCTAGTTTTGGGTAGCCTTGTAATAAAATCTAAGGAAATAATTTCCCATTTCCACTGAGAAAGAGGTAAGAGATTTAATAAACTAATAGGATGTTGGTACTCCACCTTAACCTTTTGATACTCCAAACATTTTTCTAAATATTTAGCTACTTATCCTTTCATTCTTGGCCAATAAAATTATTTCCTAAGTGTTATAATAAGTTTTTGGTAGATTGGATGAGCTAAAAAATGTTTCTTGTGATGTTCATTTAGGATTAGTTGTTTAATTTTGTGCACATTTGGGATATAAATTACGTTTCCAAAAGTGAATAAATCAATATTATTCAGAGCATAATCTTATTATTTTGTTGGGCAAGTTTCATTTATCATTTTTTCTTGTATTTGTTTATACTCTTGATTTTCTAAGGCTGCAATTCTGATATGTTCATTTAGATCGATTTTAGCATTGTTGACAAAGATCTCATAAATCTGATTTAAGCTTCTACTTAATGCATATGCAATTTTATTTTCATTTCACTTAGTGTGTTTGATGTCAAAATCAAGTTTACCAAGGAAAGCCATCCACCTTGCTTGGCTTGCATTTAAATATGGTTGACTAAAGAAATATTTTAGGTTGATATGATAATTAACTAATGTGAATATATTACCCAAAAGATAATGCCACCACATTTTTAAAGCATGAATTACTGCAACTAACTCTAGATCGTACACGGCATAATTCTTTTCATGTTCCTTTAACTTCCTAGATTCATAGGCTATAACATAGTTATCTTGCATTAACACTCCACATAATCCTTTTAAGCAAGAATTTGTGCCTATTATATATTCTTTGTTGGGATCAACAATCTTAAGTGTAGGAGCTAAAATTAACAAGTATTTCAACTGATCAAAAATTTCTTGACACTTTTGAGTCAAAATAAATTTAACTCATTTTTTTTTAAAGATGTTATAGGATAGGCCAATTTGGAAAATCCTTCAATGAACCTATGATAATACCTTGTGATTCCCATAAACGATCTAATGTTTTCTAAATCTTGAGGAACATGCCAATTAAGAATTTCCTTGACCTTTTTAGGTTCTACCACAATTCCTTCTTTGGATATAGCATGCCCTAGATATTGAATTTGGTCTTGACAAAACTTGCACTTACTAAATTTGGCATATATATGATGCTCTTTGAGTGTTTGCAATGTCATTCTTAAGCGTTGTTTATGCTCTTCTGGTGTCTTGGAATAAACCAAGATATCATCAATGAAAATCAATACAAATTTATCCAAGTACTGGTTGAAAACACTATTCATTAGACATATAAATGTGGTTGAGGCATTGATGAGTCCATAAGGAAGCACAACAAACTCATAATGGCCATATTTGGTTCTAAAAGCAGTCTTATGTATGTCCTCATATTTAATTTTAATTTGGTAGTAACTAGATCTAGATTCCATCTTAGAGAAGATTATTGATCCCCTTACTTGATCAAATAGATCATAAATTATAACTAATGCGTATTGGATTTTTTATTTTCATCTTGTTCAGTTGTCTATAATCAATACATAACCTAAGAGTCATATCCTTCTTCCTTACAAAAATTAACGGTGCTCCCCAAGGTGAGACACTTGGTCTAATATATCCCTTATCCAACAATTCTTCAAGTTACATCTTCAATTTAGTCAACTATAGTACACTAATCCTATAAGGTTCCCTTGACACTAGTGTCGCCTCAGGTACCAATTTAGTGGTAAGATCAATGTCCCTTTTTGGCGGTAACCCAAAAATTTCTTCTGGAAAAACATCCTTGAATCCTCGCACCACTACAAAGTCATCTAAAGTCCTTTCTTTGCTTTCTTGTGTTAATCTTCCACCTGTATTTCAAAGAGTTTACACCCCTTCCTTGCACATATTTTTAATTGGAAGGTTGATATATGTTGCACAAAAATTGGTCACCATGACTTTCTGCAATCTATGTGAGTCTATCATCACTCATACTTACCTCCTTTGCAAGTCTTAAACCTCAGTTCTTCATATCAAGCCTTAAAAATAAGAGAAAGACCTTTAAAATCTCTAAAACTTTGGTTTCACACTTTCTCTTAGCATTACCTGATGTACCGCACCTATTGGTCATGTCCCCTGCGCACCTGACTGCTCTGTCTCTGCGTTGTGGGTGCGGACCCCTGTAAAAGTCAAAAATGCGTAAGTACATTCTTAAAAACTCACTTTGAGTCATTTCTGGAAGCTTCTAGAGGGAATCTTGAGCTACCAAGTCCGCTCCTTGAGGGTTCATGCATCCCATTCCTTAAGGAGCTAACCCCTTGATGTGAGGAGCTTATCCCCTTGAAGGAGGACTCTATCCCTTCAATGGTGGACCTGTAACCTCCTTCCTTTGCACTATAAAATGAAGCATTGGGCTGGTTACTGGGGAGGTTGAAAGCTAAATATTTTTTAGGGTAAATGCTGCTAGAACTTAGTCTTCCTAATTGAGCTTTTGAGAGGAGAGATTACATACCTTTTGATCTCATTTGGAGGAGAGTGAGACTTGTCAAAGTAGAGGAGATTCCTGTTTGGACCCTGGAAAGAGCTTGTACAACATCAAGGCACCAAGGTTGTAAAGTTCTTCTATTTCAAAGTTCATACAATCAAGTTTATTTTTCTCAATAAACTGTGTTTTATGGTTTATTTCATGGATTCCTTGATCACCATGATGAACATGATTTGTTATATTAGCTATGCAGGTGTTCTTTGATGTGTGCTTGTTTGTGATTGCAGGTTCTTGAAAGGAAACTCTTTTGGAGCTATCGGAGCGTGGCTGCCACAAACTATCATTGGACTTAAGGTAGGGTCTAAAACACCTCTTAGTTTTTATTAATGAATCGTAATATGTTTAGAGAAAGGTAGATTTGCTTGTCCTGCTTGTTGCTAGATATCAGTTGATACTAGGGAGATCGGTCTTGTCCGCAAGAATGATTTATCTGGCCAACAATATATATCTAGTTGGTATTAATCTGAGTATACCTCTAATGACCTGCACTACTCCCTCATCATTGGTGTTATGCACAATCCTAATCTCATCCCACCACAGAGATGCCTTGTCCTGTAGTTGGTAACTGACCAATCTAGCTTTTAGATTACTGGGATACTCACACACTTGAAAATATTTGTTTATGTTAATAGCCATGCCTTAGTTGTCTCCTCTAATTCACCATCATATATTTGGGGCCTAATATTAAATTCTCCTATAGTTATACCTTTTGTTTCTTCACTTGATTAGGTACTATCAAGAGCATTTTGGTTGCACTATGTTCATTTCCTTCTTTATCTTCAGGTTTAAAAGGATCACTCTCATCCACATTGTCTTGATATTTCCTTTTGTGGGATTCCTCCCTATCTCCAACATCTGACGTTTGTCTTGACATTTTTTTATTAGGCTTTTTAGTTAGACCTTTTATGATTTTTTCCTGATCAACACTAGATTTCAATAATTGTTCATTATTTACCCTAATGCTGGCTAGATTTGCTTTCATACCCTTAACAATTTCTAACAACTCTATTGTATGTGATGATGCCTCACCACCTAGTTGTATCCAATGTTCCTCTCCATCAAGAAGTCTTGAAGATGGTTCAACCATGCTTGTTCTTTACTTTGCTCCTTATTCTCTCTGTGCAAGATGACATTTACTCTCTTAAATTCTTGTTGTAATTTGGATCACAAGCTTTAGTGTTGTAACCTACAGCTCTTATACGACATGTAAAGTAGATCAACACAATAATTACTATTTTATTTTATTATTTTGTATATCTTTACAATGGAAAATTATGTCCTTGGTGTATGTGTTCTAAGCACACTTTCAAATTATGATAATATATCATGGCACTTTGACTATCATGGTCTTTTGTTTGGTTTTTTAACATCGAATTACATAATATATATATATATATATATATAATATTATATTATTTGGGTGAGAGAGACTTGAACTCTCGACCTCGGGAACTCCCAAAACAAGTTATGAGACATACACACAAACAAATTTCTCCACCATATCGTGCACTAAGACTCAGTCATGTTTGATACAAAGTGGCTATTAGATATAAAGGTAATATGTTGGACTTGATCTCGAGTTATTCTTACACCAAATGGATTATGTTACATACCAACCGTTGAATCTCTTTTACATTATGTATTCCCCACTTAGAAAAAAGGTAATGTTATGTTACATTCATGGTTGAGTCTTCATTAATTTATACCACTGCATTGTTTCCCCTCCTTACCCCATGATACACATGGTGTATGTGAGATGTGGGTTATGACCACAATTGGACAATATGGATGTTTCAAAGTGATCGAACAATGATGAGTTTTAGCAGCTTACTCAGTCGGGATGAATACCCTCTCGTCCGTGTCACTTTGCATTTGTCCCTTCTTAGTAGTTCAAAATCTTCACGGCACTAGGTTAGGCTTACGTTATGAGGAAGTACTTTGTTTTCACTCAACGTTAGGTATCCAAACCACTTCTCAGACAACTCTCTAGACATCTTACTAGAGGTAAATTTATATTTTCCCTTGGTGATTAGCTAGTTAATTTTGTTGCCAAGGTTTAGTGATGTTAAATTAATTGGGTTAGCAGATCTCAAACTAAGAATACCTTTATGATTTAATATAGGAGATTTTGTAATTTTTCTTTCTAGCTAATCATTTTTCTCAATGTTGCAAATCCTTTGGTGAGGTATTGAAGAACAATTCTCTGATGAAAGTAATTTAATTTAGGGTTTTGAGTTATTTAGGGTTCCTAAGAGCCTATCATAGAGATTTGCACTCTAATCCTCACTTATTATCAACAATTATAACAAGGTTTCATGGTTCGAGAGCCAAGGAATTGAACCTATGATGCCTTGGTAATAGTAATTTTAAGTGTTACACTCAATATTGTTTTATAAAGGACAATCTCTTACTTATAGATCATACAAGGTTTGGATTTAGGGAAATAACCCTATGATTCCTTATTTTGTAGGTACCCTAAGGGTTTTATTAGCTTGACCCCTTCTTAAGGTTTCAAAATATGGACTTTGACTGGAAGTTCCTTCAAGGGTTTCTAGATAAGACATTAAGTTAAGAAAACCCATGTAAACTCAACATGAAAATTGGTCATGGAAATGAGAAACTTCCATTAGGTGATAATTAACTATATTGTTAGTTTCTTAGGGTTTCATTTTTACAAGAGTCATTCACAAATATCTCAATCCATTAATTTTCCAGGGTTTCAAACATTTTTATGCTGAATATTTCACGGGGTTTTTAATTTGAAGCCTTAAAGGGTTTTTAATTTCCAAATTCCTATATGAGTTCTCATATAGTGACAATCCTCTGTTAATTTTTTTTATTAATTCATATTAAGTTTGTATGTGAATGTAGATATTAGTCCCAAGTATTATAGCAACTCATTATTGTATTTCTATACTTTGTTCTTTGAAATTTTAGTTTTTGTACTAGTTTATTGTCAATAGAAAGGGTTTCATCACCTGGATTCCTCTCTGTTCTAATTCATAGGTGATGTCTCAATCAGATTTCTCAATTTTCTAATTACTTTTATGCTTTTCACAGGGAAACTCAACTATGACTACCTAAAAATTTCCCAAGATATATTCACTCTCAATTTTTCAATTCGAGAAATGTTATATGACTCGAATAATTAAATAGATGTTTCATTTGTTTGTTTTGTGCCAGGTTTGCATTCCAAACCCCATCTCAAAATTTTCTTCACCACAGGTACAAAGTTATCATGACATTAGATTTCTGGTACAAGCGCTTAAATGAGAGGATGTCAGAAAAGTTCAATGGCCACAATGGCTTGTTTCCATGTTATTGCTTAGAATTAATGCATACTCAATTTTTTAGTTATGTTATTAATTTTTTTATTCTAATCTGTTTAATTAATCTATGATTTTTCATACTCAATCTTGAGTAGCATTGTTATTTGAATGTTAAGTTTTTCTTAACTTGATTCAGGTCTTATGAACAACTTATTTAACTTAATTTTTTACTTTGCCTAAGTTACTCAATTGAAAATTATTTGAACATTTAGATTACTTTGTATTTACTGAGGTTTTGTAACCCTCAAGTTATGCTATCTATCTATCTATCTAATATATCTATAGATATAGGATATATATATATATTATATATATATATTATATATATAATATATTATATTATATTTAGATATATATATATATATATTATATATATATATATATATATATATAAATAATAATTTAATTATAATAATTTTGAAATGGGTAGCCCCAAGGGATAACTTAGTTGGTCGAGTTCATGTCGCTAAGTACCTCGTCTATAGGGAGGTCACGAGGTCAAATATCCTCGACGCCCTTGGAGTTAGGCCTTACTAGTATGACCGACGGGTAGATCCCTTTGAGTTGATCTACCTATATTTTCCCTTGGAAGAAAGGAATTTTGAAACAACTTATATTATAAACATCTTTACCTATATATATAGCCCCTGGATTTTTTATTTTGATTCTACGATTGTATCACAACATTTCTTAGCTAGCAATGTGTATGTTTATATTTATTTGTTTCAATATTTCTTTGGTTTTACATAAGTCACTCCATGGTTTCCATAGAATCCCGACGGCTACTCATGATTTCTCCTATAGACACTATTTCCATAAAATATAGCAAGCCTTAGAGAGGGGTACCCTACAAGGCTATTACTAGACCAAGAGACAACAATAGGGTTGTGGCCCACTATCACCACTATCAAAACTCCCAACTATTTATGGAATTTAACTAATGTATATTCTAGGTATGAAGGTACAAGGGTGACCAAGAGGCTTATATGGGAAAGACAACTTAAGTATAAGGCTCCAATCAAAGGGTAAGAGTGATTCAATTTCACTATATAGGCCAATTTTATGCACACAAGACCCAAGGTTTGTTGAGAGTTGGAATGTCCTAAGATAAAGGTGAAGAGAAAGGGTTTCCTACAGTGTGTTTCAATAAGGATATGGCACATGAAACCTTCAAATAAGCCCCCAAGTTTAGCTTGAGGCAAGCAACTGTGGCAAAGAAATTTATGGATGAAATTGAAGTGAATACCTACCAAGAAGAAATGATTTTGTGCCAACCACTCCCTTCCCAATATTTAAACACCAAACTCCAAAGTTATTCCTCCCTAGGAATTCACACCAAGCCCTAGATTGGCCACTTGACCTTAAAGGGGTTGAATTAGGTCAAGAAAGAGAAAGAGAAAATTTATGGATAAAAAATTGAGATGATCACCAACAAGGAAGGCCAATGCTTAGTCCTAGGTTCAATGGAGTTTATGGGTTCTTGAAGTTTATTTTATCCTCCAAAGGAGTAAGTCTATTTTGATTCCCTAGCATCAAAATCCTATCTATCACTTTTTTGAGGGATAAAAGGTTACTTAGGAGAGCTAACATGATATCATTAAGGAGTTTTCCATTCACATATCATACTATGAGTAATGTATGCAATAACAATGAATTAATTTAATTTAAATTGATATTCAAAAAAATGAAGGCACATAATTTAACCTAGATCATCCATTCATTCCATACATTATACATGAAACCGAACATTTGTAATAAACAAGGTAGTTACAAGACAATATGCATGAAATAATTTAAGTATCTATCCAAAGTGACTTCTTCAAAGATAAAAATTAGTGCTCAAGACAATTTTCACATCATATATCAAATCTTTCCAATTAGAACAAGAGGTTTAAATCTCCAAAGAGGTTGAATTATCCACATCCAAGTGATTATGAGAAACAAAATAATCCTTTCCTCTATTTATATGAGGATGAACAATATCTAATTAGCCTAAAAGCCCATAAATCTCAAGTAAAATTACAATGAAGAATTGGGTTACAACCCAAACCACTAGCAAAAATATAAAATCAAGTGAAACACCCACATGTGTGAGCCAAAATTTTGATTTCATCCATGCATAGGGATCTATAAGGTATGCATTCTAAGCCTTCTAAAATCATCCATGCATAGGGCTCTAGGGGGCATGTGTTGCTAAGCCTTTAAAATCCTCAACGCATGCCTCCATGCAAAATGTTGATGTCATCCATCCATGCATAAACAAGTTGTAGTTCTAAAATTATCTTCTGGGGATTGACCCTAAAATCTATGTTAATATCCTCTATGGAACCTGAAATCCATCTTGCAACAACAAAGGTGGTCTCATGGGTTTCCAAATGGCCATAGTTTCAATCTTTGCTCAAATGTTGAGCTCTTACAAGGTGGTGCTAGCCCTCCCATGTCTCATGGGGTGATACCATCCTCATTCGGGCCCTAGACCAAATTCCATCCCTCATGAAGTGTTAAGCCAAATGGTGGCCTACTGGGTTTAGGTGCATCATCCCAAAAGTCATCAAATGTAGGGAAAAGTGCCAAAACATTATGGATGTTGGAGGTTCCAAAGGTCATTTGTGATGCCATGATGTTGCTTAGAGTTCCTTGGCTCTCAACGCTCTACTCGTGGGTGTCAATATGCTTCTTTGGAGGCCTAGATCCCAGTCAAGGTGCTCAGATCATGGCTATTGAACCAATTAACAATCACATCACAAAGTATAGCAAGCAACAAGTCATTAGGTACAATAATCATTTTTTGCATCTAAGTGGACCAAGATTGAATATAAAGGACTATTTAATACTTCATAGAAGGCTTCCCTTCCAAATTTAGGGTCTTGAACTCACAAAGGTGTTTCCTCCCTATGTAGGAGTGGCTAAAGGACCACCTTATTAGTGTTTCCAACCCCTGATGGGAAGTAACATTTCTTCATTCTACCCTTCAATTGATAGGTATTAGTGCATGATAATGATGGTATAGAGGGAAGAAGAATCCATGACCAAGTGCCATGTTCAAAGGGACTGACATGATGGGGGGTCCACATCATGAGTGTATAGATGTGAGGGGAGAGAGATTGTGGATGCATGATTTACCAGCTCAACCTTTGCTTTTCCACCTATCTTCTACACCTTTTATATTTTCTTGATTTTTCTTCATATTACTACTAGTAGCTCAAATGGTTAGAGATTATTTTGTATGAGCTATAATAGTTGTATTACCCCTTAATGATTAGGAAAATAATTGCCCATCAGGATTGGGACATGCAAGGGATCCTTTCTTGATGCAAGAGAGAAACATGTGCTCAGAATCAGGTGATGGCCATAATGAGTGAGGTGGAGCTCATGCCAAGATTTTCCCACATGTTAAACTATAATTCCTGACCATTTTTTTCATTTTGATTTTTCTTTGTGGTCATTCTTTACTCTTTCCTTCTATTTTAGTTGCATCAACCTCCCAAGGCCAAGTTTTAGGCCCTCTCCAGGTACGAGCATGTATTGTTGCCAAATATTAGAAAATTAATGGTCAAATGTACCTGAGGAATGGAGGTGGAATATAGGGCTTCTAATGTCATATGGAAAGTGATAAGTACAGAATCGGGATAGATGGAACACGCTATCTCATTCACGACTTCCCAAATAGTGCCCCTCCTATACCATTAGGCCATTAGGGGAGGTCCCACTAGACTAGGATTAAATATTAACCCCCCATTTAAGGTGAGGGAACAATATCATGATAAAAAAACCCTTCTTCTTCCAAGTTGCCCCATAATCCATATCAAAATCACAAATACAAACAAGCATAAGCACCTAATTGAAAAATGAATAAATTACTTTTTGATCAGAATCCCACCTTCGTTCATGTGCTCTTGTGAGATGGGAGAGGGGCACATGGCTGATGTAGGTGGCATGGATGAATAGTGGCATGTCATCAACTAGTGGTGGTTGTCAAGGGTTGTTTGTTGGCCATCTAGATGCGAAGTGTTGGAGGAAAAATTTTCTCTTATGGGGTCACCCACCTGTGATAGATAACATCTAGCTCCAATTGGGACATGAACTCACTATAAAGTGCATGATCCATTATCTTGAATAGAGAGTTCATGAGAACTCCAACAATACCTAGGGTCACAGACCTATAACCTGTACATTCCAATCAACTTGTTTGGGAGCATGTGGACTAGGTGTAGGGTATCTCCCATGTTTAATATGAAGGGTATAATCCATACATAAAATAAAATATATCATAAATGCAATGTAATATACATGAAACATTATATGAATGTTATTATAATGCTCAAATAATATGTAATGCACCTAAACTACTATGCATGATATGTGAATGTCAATTCCCATCAAAGAAGGTGAGGCAACTCCCTTTTATCGAGGGAAGCAAAAGTTCACCATTAAGTTTAGCAATATAAAATTAACCCGCATACACATTCCCATGGACCCTTATGGGGATAAGGTATTTATCAACTAAAACGAGATCACCCACTTGGTAGTATCTCTTTGGTTTTTGGACCAATTACTTCTTAGGACAGGTCAATCTTGTGTTTGATCTTTTAATTTGACAAGACTTTGGAGAAGCGGGAGGTTTCAATGGCCTTGAGTTTTCAAATTGAGGGTTGTGACTCATAACATTTCTAGAAGTGGTCTTATTGGTGTTGTGGGACGAGAAATGGGGTGGTTCAAGATCTTCAACATGGTCGGGCAACCGAGGTTCCCTATAGATGAAAAAACGAGTTTCATTAGGCTTAGTAATGGTGGCATATGATAAATCCATTTGTAATTGTCCTATAATTGAAGAAAACAATTTTATTGGCAAAAGCATCACCCAAGCATTAGGAATATCAATGAAAACAATATCCACTAACATTGAGATGTCCTTCATATATTTGATAATATCATAGATAAGAATATACTTAGAAACAAATCCACATACATTCTTATATGGCCTAGAAATTTCCATATCCAATTAATGCATCACTTTAAATGGCATGACATTTGTCGGTACCCTTGAATCAAGCTTGAAATTGTGCAATGTAAGATTATTAATTACGAAGGATACCAAGAATGGATCATCATCCCCACTCTTCTTGTCAATGTTCATGCTTTGTAATATGACAGGTGGGTCATCAGGCTCATCATGCCTAAGTCTTTCTTGATTTGGCTCCTTTGCAAGGAAGTTTAGCCATCTCTTTGAGGGAAATCAAAACTACCCAAAATATTTTCCATGTTAACATTTAACTCAATCTCATTATTCTTAGGTGTTGGCTTCAATTTGTTTTTTAGTTTCCCTTGGGAAGTTCCCTTCCTTTTAGATGGATTTTCAACCCTAGAGCTTCCTTGGGGTTATTTTTGTTGGAACATTGAAGGCCCTTGAATCTTCTAATATCTTCAACAACTAGCATAGGTTCAACTTGGTCAATTGATGTAGAAGCATCTGGAATTAGCCAGCAATGTGATTGTTTGTTCACATGTTGTGGCTAAATGAGTTGAATTTCATTGACCTAAGTGGTCAAAAGTTAGTTTTACTAGAGAGGGTTGGATATCTCGAAAATTATCTTTACTTCATTATTGTAATAATTAAAAAATTGTATTATTTTTAGACTAAGGGATAAGTTGTTAGCATAGGTGTGTAACAGAGCTTAACAATAGAGATTTGACTATTAGATTGATTAAAATAGAGATCGATTTGTTAATGCAGTTAGAATAGGATTTGACTCTTAAAAGAGAAAAAAACATAATGGAGAAGGATTCGTTGAGATGATAGAGAATTAAGTGAGAAGGGAGATTTTGAGTGATAGATAAGGTTTTGAGATTGAGAAAGAGGTCAAATAAATTGTTGTAATTGAGTTGAGAGGGCCAAGACTTTGTAACTTCTATTCTATTGAATAAATGGATTAGGTGTGCAATTGTGTGTTAATCCTGGTGCAGAATCTCATTTACATCTGTGTATCAGTGTTCTGGACCCTAAACGGGTATTTCCTTGTTTTCACACTTTAATTATAAATATCGGTGTTTTTGTGTTTATCATTAATCGCGGTCATTTAGCGTTAAAGGTTAAACTTGGGATTAAGCGCTAAACCTTCCTGAAGTGCTTTATTAAAGTTTGATTTAAAGCATGTGGGTTGTTTTGGAAGAGCGAGAAGTGGTATATCATGTGCCTTTCAAGTGGTAAGTGGTAATATTCTGAGTCCATGCGATTAGATTTAGAGCTCGACACGTAGCAAACAGAGGAGAGAGAAAACAACTTTTCTCATGTGCCTCCGAAGTGATAAAGACCGTGCTTGAGTCCGCACGAGATCACGCAACGATCATTGGATCAGACAGAGTAGATCGACGGTGGAAAATCAACGGTCTAATTGGTGATCGGGGAAAGCGATAGCCGTTAGATCTGGAGAGAGGAGATCAATGGTGTAGATCGAGGTGCTCGCTTCTAAGGTAAAGTCAAAGTGGGACCAGTGGTGTTTAGTGGAAAAATGGGACTGTCAGGAAAAAATAAGCCATGCATAGAATCCATTTAAACACATCTGATTGGTTATAAAGTAACCATTAGTATATTTTTAAGACTACCACCTTATTTTGTCAACCTCTTGCATCATTTTTCGTATTAGAGAACATAGATTGAGTTTTGTTGTAGTAAACATGCCACCGAGGAGAGGAGCTAGCATAGGTCAAGGAAGACTTGAAGCAAATGTAGTTCTGTTGGAGGAGATCTAGAGTCTGTGTACAAGGATGGAAACAATGGAGACTGCTCATAGGAGAGCACCTGATGAAGGAGTTTCCAGTGTTGCAGAAGAATCTTCTAAGGAAGAAGAAGAGGAGGAAAATGAAACTACCAAAGTTATCAAGATGTCGGCTAAATTAGGTGGAAAACAAAGGTGGAAATTCCTGTGTATGAAGGGAATCTCAATGTAGAAGATTTGATGGACTGGATCAGTTCATTGGACAAATATTTTGACTATGAGGAGGTTGATGATAGAAAGAAGGTGAAGTTTGTAGTTACCAGATTGAAAGGTCATGCAACTATTTGGTGGGATGAACTACAAACATCTAGAACAAGAAAAGGAAAGTCCAAGATCAAGCAATGGGATAAAATGGTGAGTATAATGAAAGCTAAAGTTATGCAAAAAATATTATCAGTTAAATGTTTTCAAACTGTTATAGAATTTAAGGCAAAAAGGAATGTTTGTCAAAGAATATACAGAAAAGTTTTATAGGCTGAGTATCAGAGCAGGACATGTAGGGGATGACATGGAGAAGGTAGCCAGATACATCAATGGCTTGAGATATGACATACAGGATGAGATCAGCTGGCTGAGCCTGAAGACAATTGAAGATGCCTATGAAGCAGGTTTGAAGGTAGAAGAGAAGATGTCACGGAAACAAAATCAGAGGAATAGAGGGAAATGTTCAGTAAGACGTAGAGGAACTACCAGACCAAGGTTTTAGCAACATCAGAGCGAAGCAGTAATTTCAAGTAGTAGAGCACCACAGAGAGGAGACTTTAATAGAGGAATATTTGCACCTAGAGGAAGAGGCCGAGGAAGAGATATTCGATGTTATACATGTGGAGAATAGGGACATGGATCATGAGACTGTCCTCATAATAAAGCAACAAGTTAGAGAAATGTCAATGTGGCTGAGGAAAAGGAAGAAAAACCTCAAATTATAGACAAGGAAGAATCCCCTAAAGTATGAGAATCCCTGTTGTTGAAAAGGGTATTGCTTAAGGCAGAGAAAGAAACTGGAGAACCAGCTCAGAGAAAGAGTTTATTCAGGACTACATGCAAATCCAAAGGTAAATGTTGTAAAGTAATAATTGACAGTGGAAGCACTGATAACCTTGTTTCTACAGAGATGGTGGACAAGCTAGGGTTAGTGAAGACAGTACACCCTACTCCTTACAAAGTGTCATGGTCACAAAAAGGACATCAGATTATTGTGACAGAACAATGCAAGGTAGAGATATAGATTGGTACTTATAAAGATGTGATATTGCAAGGTAGAGATATAGATTGGTACTTATAAAGATGTGATATTGTGTGAAGTAATTCCAATGGATGTATGCCATGTATTACCGGGAAGACCTTGGCAGTTTGATAGGAAAGCTATTCGTGATGGGAGGAGAAATACTTATACTCTGGAGAAGGATGGAAATAAACATACGCTGCTGTCATTGAAGGATGAAGCTGACAAGGGACAACTGGAAATAGTGTTACGTTGATGAGTGGAAAGAAGTTATTGCAAGAGGTTGGAAAAGGTGATGAAATGCATTTTGTTGTCATAGGGATACCTAAGGTAATTTTGACTTCCAAAAATTTAGATGATTTACCTAAAGAAATCAAAACTCTGTTGAATGATTTTTCTGATATTATTGTGGATGAGTTGCCAAATACATTGCCACTAATTAGGAGTATTAGTCATCATATTGACCTAATACCAGGAGCAAGTTTGCTAATCAAAGCAACATACAGATTAACTCCTCAAGAGAATGCAGAAGTTGGAAGACAAGTACAAGAACTAATGGATAAGGCATAATCAGAGAAAGTCTTAGTCCATGAGCTGTACCTGTTAGCCTCCTGCTGCAGCAGGTTACTCATATTTCATGATTGACATTTTTATAGGCCAAATATGTTATACTTTGCATGCTGCAATGCTCCATATTTGCTTAACAGTCTCCAAGCGAAGAAGGCTCCTCAGAGTTCATTTAACTACCTTCCAAATTTTGAGAAGTTATTCCGGTATAGCCAATTTCCAGTTAAAGGGAGGTCCAAACAAATTAATCTTGGTCTCCCTAGGTTGAAATAAGGGCAGTCTGTAGATAGGAAAGCATGAAAAGAAAAATTGAAATGATGGGTTTGCAAGTCTAAGTGCACCCAAACCAAAAGAAGAAAAAATGTTAGGTAAGTAGGCTGGGTAGGTAGTTTTGAGGTTGTTGAATCTTGATTGCTGATCCGTTCCAGATTTCCAGGTGTCATCTTTACTCAAGACACAATCAGCAGGCAGTTCTATGCGAAAAGCTCAAAAAACAGGTATCACTAACTTCCTTTCTCCATTTCCCCCAATCATTAACTAACTTCCCCAAAAGAGGTCAAGATCTGCTTGATGCCTCTTAAGTTCCATCATTCTCATAGCATTAGCTTGGGTGAAGATCTGCTTTGCTCAAAGATGTTCCATATTTTCTCTAAAAGGTTATATCCCCTCGTAACAGCCTATGATCTCCTGAACTTATCGTTTTCTCACCATCTTCATATTAACCACCGACATTATTATTTAGCTCCCTATATTTTCCCATCCCCCTACTTATATAAAATTATCCCCTATGTAAATATCCCTCCCCCTGGTTGAAAAATAACCATAAGTACCCCGGGAATTGCTCAGTTTACCTGAAACTTAGCAAGAACCCTCATGCTGCCCCTTCAAATCATATTCCAAATACAATGGACTCCTTCCAAAGTATTAAATCCCTTTCAGGTTAACGAACTCCTTCCGAAGCCCAAATTGCCTTTCTTGCCCACTTACTCACTCCTTCCGACTGCAACAACCCCTTGCCGAACTTCCTTAACCACTCCACAGACCCTAGAAGCCAGCTCGCATGCAAGATGCAATAATTCCTCTCCATGCAATTATAACCCATCCGTCGTCACCCGACGCGATATCGCGATATCGGCGGTCGCAAGCGCCAAATGTCCAACTAAAACACCTTCCCGTTCCCCGCCGATGCGATATTGCGATCGCATCGCAGAAGTTCATCACATCGCCTTCAAGCATCAGCACCCCACCATGTCACTTCTGTACCAGGGACCCACCGCAGGTTGACGTCATCCACCGTACTGCTGAAGTAGCCAGAAAGCCGAAATTTCGTGCAGGAAGAGAAATCGCACTTCGGAGCTCTAGAACCAGAAACAGAGGCAGTTTTCGATGCGCGATTAGCGCGAAGCGCTAATCGTGCATCGCTATGGGAAATAGGACGTTTCAGGGAATCTTTTGATTCCTTGGCCCGTTTTGCACCGAAAAGCCCTGAAATTGCCCGATTGTGCCAAATTAATCCGGTTTAAAGACAACAAAGGACCAATGACAGAGATTAAAGTGTATCAAATCAAATCTTCAGGGAGCAAGCGTGTCAAAGAGTATCAGCAGGCGACGGAAGCCATCAATGTAGCGGCAAAGAGTATCAGCGAAAATCTTAAGCAGCAGCCCAAAGCAAGAAGACATTTAATACCTTCCAGCAGAGTCAAAGAAAGAGGGCGAAGCCACTCAAAGACCCTCAAATCATAATCATTGCACATTTACCTCACACCAGATCAGAGTTACAGATCCTGAAGCACAATTACTCCTACAGCACCGCATCGAGCCTCCAAGGGCCACAATGCACTCCTTTCGATTCAGCTACCTCTAGCGCAGCCCAAAAGACCTACCTGCATTTAATTCCAGTAACACTTAGGTTTTAGAAAAGATCTTCAGCGAACCTATTTAGGTCAATTGTAATAAATGACTTTCTGATATTTTGCTTATATATACCACCCTGAACGATGTAATGAGGGGTTGGTTGGTTAGTTAGTGAGTCAAAGACACTGCTTGATCTTCTTCTCATCATTTTCTCCAAGCATAGACTCGCACTGTAACTGCCATACTTTCTATAATCAAAGGTTGCTGAAAGCATGGATTTCGGAACTGCTTGAGTGTTCAATTGGCCAAGGAGTGATTACGGAATTCTTGTGCTTCTATATGATTCAATAAGTGTTTCTCACCTCTGTTAATTTTCATGATTTTTCCACCTTTCCGCCAACTAAATTGCAGAAAAAAGAATAGCTTAAGATTTGTTTGACTACACCTTAAGTTCAATTTCTGTACTTTTTTATGTTTTCATCATAAATAGCTATGAGCATGTATACTTAAATGATCTTGTTTACGCTGTTTCTTTCATATATGAATGAGAATTTAGGAATTCTTAACTGCTCCTAGATCACCATTCACCCACTTCTCCTCTTTTTCAGTATGATGAAATGATTCTCCTTTGCCTTTCATCTCTGATTTCCATCATGCCATCCCTTTGGTAGATTGATAATGGTATCATGTGTGGCTATCTCTCTCCTTAATCCTCTTATGACCAAGAAGACGCAATAACAAGCCTTACTCCATGACTCCACACCCAATGGTTTGAAACTTATCACACCTTACCCTAGCTCTTTGCTTGAGATTTCTATCTTCCATCCAAACACAAAAAAACAACCCCTAAGCCAAAAGCTAGCCTAAAATCATCAACAAAGTTGAATCATTAAGAGAGAGCCCTCTCCGATTGCAGGTGGGCTAGAACCTGCAATCCAAAGATTGGTTTGTGGTTACCTCGGCCGTATCCCTAAAAGGAGCCTAGGGACAACCTGAGTGATAACATAATGGTGACTCCACTGGGGACCTCCTCAGATAAATTCATGAAACCAGTGTGCAGCCCTACAGAGGAAGAAACCGACTTGTGAAAGTCTCGGTCGACCTGTGTTCTCCGCTGGGGGACTAAATCGCTTTGTCCATTACTGTAAACCCCGCTTTCTGGAGAAAGTGCTCCTTTTCTTAGGAACTTTTTATGATTAGTTCTGATCTTTTATGGTGGATAGAGATCAGGCACTCCAAAGTTAAGGCATCCACCTGGCGACTCCACTTCATTCTCAATCAAGCCTCCACTAAGGAGCGAACCAATTTTACAGTCAAATAGTCCATGTTCCAAAGCATTAACAGTAAGACAGAATGACCGAGTTCGTGGAAGATCTTTCATTTGATGAAGCTTTAGATGGATTCAGGAAAAGTTTATCAGAATTTGAGCTTAATGAAGAATTTTTCAGATTGGTGTTGTTAAAAACAGCAGGCTGCCCGAGTAAACTCTTTCTGGAGTTAGTTGTTGAAAGATATGAAAATGAAATTGAACTCTTGGAAACTCAAATTCAATCATATAATTTTCGCGACCCTGAAATTTTTTTCCAAAATCTCCCTCCCCCAAGTCAGAGGGAATTAGTGCTACCTCCTGACTTACAGATTGAGTATAATTTGGGTTTCAAGGCAAAGACAAAAGGATTAGTTGCGGAGCTTATTACCGAGAATGCAACTGTTCCATCTTACCTAAAAGGCCAAGAATTCTGCCAAAGTATGCCTTCCTCAACTCAGAGGGAAATAGTGCTACCTTCTGACTTACAGATTGAGTATGATTTTGTTTTCAAGACAAAGACTGGAGGATCAGTTGCAGGGCTTATTGTCGAGGATGCAACTGTTCCATCCGACCAAGAAGGCCCAGAAGAAACTGTCCCACATAATGTTTTCAGTGACCCTTTCGCAGACTACATGGAACTTCTTCGTAACTCAAGTTCTTTAGCATGCTTTCTCGGTGAGGACCAAATACATCAGCAGCAGCCTTTCCATGCCACAACTTTGATTATGGGGGCACATGACCGAATAATGCTTTTAAGTTCATTAACAATCAGTCAGCGAGTTCATCTTTTTTTTCAGTTGCTTAAGTGGCTGCACTGGTTATTTGATCTCACCTGACAGCAAAGTAAGTGCTGGTTAGGGTAGGTAGGTAGGATTAATAAGGCAGCCAGCAAGGAGAATTTTGCAGACAACAGCAACAACTAAAGACTAAGGCAATCTGACCTGCTATTCTTGGCTTCTCACAAGGAGAAACCATTCCCAAGTGGAGCCATTGTTAGCCTCCTACTGCAGCAGGTTACTCATATTTCATGATTGACATTTTTACAGGCCAAATATGTCATACTTTGCATGCTGCAATGCTCCATATTTGCTTAAACAGTCTCCAAGCGAAGAAGGCTACTTAGAGTTCATTTAACTGCCTTCCAAATTTTGAGAAGTTACTCCGGTATAGCCAATTTTTCAGTTAAAGGGAGGTCCAAACAGCTTAATCTTCGTCTCCCTAGGTTTAAATTTCATGTTTTAGAATATAGAGAATGTAAATCTGTCCAAACAGCTTAATCTTGGCAAATTCTTAGATAGGTAGAGAATCAAAGGAGCCCAACAACTTAATCTGGGCCCTTGGATGAAATAAGGGTAGTCTGTAGATAGGAAAGCATGAAAAAAGAAAAAATGAAATGATGGGTTTGCAAGTCTAAGTGCACCCAAACCAAAAGAAGAAAAAATGTTAGGTAAATAGGCTGGGTAGGTAGTTTTGAGGTTGTTGAGTCTTGATTGCTGATCAGTTCCAGGTTTCCAGGCATCATCTTTTCTCAGAACACAATCGGTAGGCAGTTCTATGCGAGAAGCTCAAAAAAAGGTATAACTAACTTCCCTCCTCCATCTCCCCCAATCATTAACTAACTTCCCCAAAAGAGGTCAACATCTGCTTGATACCTCTTAAGTTACATCATTCTCATAGCACTAGCTTGGGTGAATATCTGCTTTACTCAAAGATATTCCATACTCTCTCTAAAAGGTTCTGTCCCCTCGTAACAGCCTAAGATCTCCTGAACTTAGCGCTTTTTCACCATCTCCATATTAACTACTAACATTATTATTTAACTCCCTATCTTTTCCCATCCCCCTACTAAAATTATGTAAATCATCCCCTATGTAAATATCCCCTCCCCCTGGTTGAAAAATAACCATAAGTACCCCTGGGAATTGCTCAGTTTACCTAAAACTTAGCAAGAACCCTCATGCTGCCCCTTCAAACCATCTCCAAATACAATGGACTCCTTCCAGAGTATAAACTCCCTTTGAGGTGATCGGACCCCTTCCGAAGCCTCAAAAGCCTTTCAAACCCACTTACTCACTCCTTCCGACCGCAACAAACCCCTTGCCAACTTCCTTAACACTCCGCAGACCCTAGAAAGCCAGCTCGCATCGCAATATCGCAGTATTCTCTACACGCAAGTTATGACCCATCCGTTGTCACCCGACGCGATATCGCGATATCGGCGATTGGCAGTCGCAAGCACCAAATGTCCAACTAAAACACCTTCCCATTCCCGCTGATGCGATATTGCGATCGCATCGGAGAAGTTCATCGCATCGCCTCCAAGTATCAGCACTCCGCCATGTCACTTCTGTACCGGGACCCACCGTAGGCTGACGTCAGCAGCCAGAAAGCTGAAAATTCGCGCAGGAAGAGAAATCGCACTTCGGAGCTCCAGAACAAGAAACAGAGATAGTTTTCGCTAATCGCGCATCGCTACGGGAAATAGGCCATTTCGGGGAATCTTCGGGGAATATTTTGATTGCTTGGCCCGTTTTGCGCCAAAAAAGCCTGAAATCGCCCGATCGTGCCAAATTGATCCGGTTTAAAGACAGCAAAAGACCAATGACAGAGTTTAAAGTGTATCAGATCAAATCATCAGGTAGCAAGCGTGTCAAAGAGTATCAGCAGGCGGCGGAAGCCATCAATGTAGCGGCAAAGAGTATCAGCGAAAATCTTAAGCAACGGCCCAATGCAGCAGAACATTTAATACCTTCCAGCTGAGTCCAAGAAAGAGGGCGAAGTCACTCAAACACCCTCAAATCATAATTATTGCACATTTACCTCACACCAGATCAGAGTTACAGATCCCGAAGCACAGTTACTCCTACAGCACCACATCGAGCCTCCAAGGGCCACAATTGCACTCCTTTCGATTCAGCTACCTCTAGCGCAGCCCAAAAGACTTACCTGCATTTAATTCCAGTAACACTTAGGTTTTAGAAAACATCTTCAGCACACCTGTTTAGGTCAATTGTAATGAATGACTTCCTGATATTTTGCTTATATATACCACCCTGAACAATGTAGTGAGGGGTTAGTTGGTTGGTTGGTTAGTTAGTGAGTCGAAGACATTGCTTAATCTTCTTCTCAGCATTTTTCTCCAAGCAGAGACCCGCACTGTAACTGTCATACTTTCTATAATCAAAGATTGCTGAAAGCATGGATCTCGAAACTACTTGATGTGTTCAATTGGCCAAGGAGTGATTACGGAATTCTTGTGCTTCTACATGATTCAATAATTGTTTCTCACCTCTGTTAATTTTCATGATTTTTCCACCGTTCCGCCAACTAAATTGCAGGAAAAAATAATAGCTTAAGATTTGTTTAACTACACCTTAAGTTCAATTTCTGCATTTTTCTATGTTTTCATCAGAAATAGCTATGAGCATGTATACTTAAATGATCTTGTTTACGTTGTTTCTTTCACATATGAATGGGAATTTAGGAATTCTTAACTACTCCTAGATCACTATTCATCCATTTCTCTTCTTTTTCAGTATGATGAAATGATTCTCCTTTTCCTTTCATCTCTGATTTCCATCATTCCATCCCTTCAGTAGATTGATAATTGTCTCATGTGTGGCTATCTCGCTCCTTAATCCTCTTATGACCAAGAAGACGCAATAGCAAGCCTTAATCCATGACTCCACGCCCAATGGTTTGAAACTTATCACACCTTACCTTGCCTCTTTGCTTGAGAATCCTACCTTCCATCCAAACCCAAACAAAAAATGCCTGAGCCCAAAACTAGCCTAAAATCATCAACAAAGTTGAATCATTAAGAGAGAGCCCTCTCTGATTGCAGGTGGGCTAGAACTTGCAATCCAAAGATTGGTTTGTGGTTACCTCGGCCGTATCCCTAAACAGGAGCCTAGGGACAACCTGAGTGATAACACCTCTAACATGGATGAAATGCCCCCCGTCTCTGGTGAAGAGACCTTTATGGAGAGTGGTGAAATCCCTATACCTACAGAAACTTCACCCTTCCATGCCACCCCTCTTGGTATCACAATACCTTTACATTACCATGATTTGGTTGATGTCATGAGTTCCAGATCTCCCCTTACGAGTTCAATGTGGTCTCGTAACGTCACTCCAACTTCAAAACCTTTTACCTTTTACACCCCAAATTCACAATGTGACTGCCACATCTGTCCCGACTATTCCGACTATTTGTGTGGCTTCTTCAACTCCCATTGTCAGTGTCATCACTACATCTTTAGTCGTGACCACTATTGTTGGACCATCAGTTGGTCCTACTAGTGGTGGTCCATTGGGATCAGCATCTGGAGTTAATAATCCCACTCATAGTGCCCCACCTTCTTCTGGTTCCATTCCAGCAGGGGGGGCATATGACCAGTATTTGCAAGCTCTTCAGAATCTGGATCCGCAGAATCCGTTTCATTATTATGATTCTCGAGGAGCCCATATTTATCACCCTGGAACCATCCCATCTTAGCCTGCAATTGAGGTTTCGATTCCATTATCTGTTGCTTGGGGCCCAACCAGTTATCACAATGGCCAAGCACAACCTTCAAATTTTCAAGGTCCACCCTATCAAGGTTAGTCGTCTTATGGGTAGCCATCTTACGGATAGCTGTATTACGGGCAACCTTATCCAAGGAAACCAGTTGGCCCACAAGGACAACCCTTATAGGGAAAACCTTCGGCCTTCAGTGGTTCCTCTTTCACTTACTTCGGGAAACCTTCTGGCAACCCAGGACAACCTTACAGCCAACAAGGTCAACCTGGTACCCAGCAAGGTCATCCCTCTAGACAAGTAGGTCAGCCTCAAATCGAGTAAGGCCAACCCACTGTCCAGCCTGGCTCGTCTTCTAGACAAGTTGGTCAACCTCAAATCCAGCAAGGCCAACCAATTGTTTGGCCTGCTCAACCATCTTTTCAGTCAGGTCTGCCTTCAATTCCGCAAGGTCAACCCGTTACCCAGCAAGCTCAACTTTATGGGAAAATGGGTCAACCTCAGTCTCAACCAGGCCAACCTTCTAGCCAGACGAGTCAGCCTCAGTTTTCGCAAGGAAATCCTTCTAGACCCGCTCAACCAGGCACTCAAATGCTTGTTGCTTCTCAAGCTCCACCCAATTTTCAGACCCAGTTTGGGCTCCAGACCCAATCCAGTCTTCAAGCTCAAGTTGGCTTCCAAACCCAACCTGCTTATCAAATGCAGCCTGGACCCCAGGCACAGTTTGGAGCCCAGCTGCCATATGGTTTCCAGCAACCCCAAGGGAAACCTCAAATTGCCCCATTACCAAAATTATCAACAGCCATAAGTTAACCCTTATCAAAATTTTCAGCAACCATACGTTTCTCCTATTGGTCATGTTGGTAATCAGTGGATTGCTAGTGGTCAAAACTAGGGTCAACCATCCGGTTACACTTATAATCCCTACGGAAAAAACCCTTATAGACAAAACCCTTATGGGCCAAATCCGTCCAAGAAAAATCAATGGGGGCAACCGAGAGCTAGATGGAACTCTAATATTGTTCTTATCCACGGCCTCACATGTCCTTCAACCCTCAATTACCTTTCTTGCCCATGTTGGAACTACCGTATGTCTCCAAACTGACAAATGATCCCATTCTTCATAATCCATATTAGCGACCGATTCCATCTAAGATTCCCAGTGATTGTCCCAAATTTGATGGTAAGTCTAGAGAAGATCCCCAAGCTCATGTCATGACCTATCACCTATGGTGTTCATCTAATTCATGGCTTGAAGATTCCATCTGGCTCCGTCTATTCCAAAGGACTCTCATTGGCTTTGCCATGAAATGGTATATTGAGTTAGCTCACTGAACTTTTCAAGACTTTAACTCGCTTGCTATGGAATTTTTAACTCATTTTCAGTTGTCAATTCGATATGAAATGGGCACACACCTCCTGACATCCCTGAAACAGGACACAACCATGCATATCTCTGGTCATATCCATGAATGGAGAAGGCATCGTCATCTGATTAATTTCTAGATCCCCGACCAGCTTCTAACTGACTAGTTCACAACCTCGTTCGTCGATCTGATAGCCCTAGACATCGCTATGGGGGCATGTGTAACTAAAGAGCAGGCCATTACGCGTGCTTAGTATCTTGAATTGGTTTATTCCCAGTCTTGTACGCTATATGATTATTTACCTGATGCTCCGTGACCCAAAACTTCCAAAGCTCCATCAATGCCATCTGTTGATGGTGTCATCAGTTCCGTTAATGCATCCTCCAAAAAATCTTTTGTGAACCCTGCAAAGCAAAAGTCTACTGCTTCAAATGAAAATGCTTCTCAGGATTCACCCAATCCCGGTAAAACTTCCAAAGTTAACTCGTCTTGTCCACCACAGTGGACAAAACTTGGAAAGGCAAGAAGAAGGGAAAAGGAAAGAATAAAGCCGATCAACCAAAGCAGGATCCCCCTAAGCCTCTGGCCAAAGAAGGTGCTAAGCACAAGCCTACATATCCTTGTCTCATTTGCGACGAGGATCACTATACTAAAGGCTACCCTAGGTAGTCTGAATTTAGTTGTTTGCTAAAAGGCAACCCTGGGACTCCTGCTATACTTAAAGAGCCTTTTCCCTCGCAACAGACTCAAATGATGGCTGATCCATCTCAATCCTCTTCCACCTTCGGCTTCAAGTCTTCATGGATGGGATGATTCCCATCTGTTATCACGCAGGTTGTCCCTAGTGCTCCTAAATAGGGATACAGTCGAGGTAACCACAAACCAATCTTTGGATTACAGGTTCTAGCCCACCTGTAATCGCAGAGGGCTCTCTCCTTCTGATTCAACCTTAGTTGATGATTTTAGGCTAGCTTTCTGGCTTCAAGGGAGTGTTGTTTGTGATTGGATGGGAGGTAGGATTCTCGAGCAAAGAGACAAGGTAAGGTGTGATAAGTTTCGAACCATTGGGCATGGAGTCACAGATTGAGGCTTGCGAGCGTTTTCTTGGTCACAAGGCGATACGGAGCGGGATAGCCACACAGGATACAATTATCGGTCTGTTGAAAGTACGAAATGGACATCAGGGATGAAAGGCAAAGGAGAATCATTTCATCATGCTGAAAAAGAGGAGAAATGGATGAATGGGATCCAGGAGCAGTTAATAATTCCTAAACATGCACTCATATGTGAAAGAAATAGCGTAAACAAGATCATTTAAGTATACATGCTCATAACTATTTCTGAAGAAAACATTGAGAAATGCAGAAATTGAACTTAAAGTGTAATGAAACAAATCTTAAGCTATTCTTTTTTCCTGCAATTTAGAAGGCGGAACGGTGGCAAAAAACATAAAATTAAACAGAGGAGAGAAACACTTATTGGATCATGTAGAAGCACAAGAATTCCGTAATCATTCC
>APFE031090305.1:0-10343 GCA_000404065.3 Pinus taeda | reverse complement strand
TATATATATAATTCATGTGTTTAAATTTTATGGAGGTTAATAGTAATAAGTACCCACCTAATAATTTATCTGAGTTGGACTTCTTGTGATCGGAACAATTATATGAATTTATGATAATTATCACGAGGGGACTACAGAGTCCATATCCATCTTGTCTCGGCTCTAGATTTAGATTACAGAGTCCATTTCCATCTTATCTCGGCTCTAGATTTAGATTTCAAAATCGTTAAGGCACATAGTTAAAAGGACGAAGTTCACCCGTTAAATATTTAACGCATTAAGTGAGACAACGTTGGCAATTTGGCATTCGATGGTAATGCATTGATTATGGAGTTCAGTATTTATAAAAATTATGAGTATATTATATAACTCAACCTTTTTTCCCCGTAAGTTGTTGATCTCACATCGATCTCCTACGAATTTCATACCAATTTTATCATAATCTCACATTTGGGAAAGATTACGCAGTTAATGCCCAATGCCCATCACAATGTTGGTGCTTGAGCTTTCATAGTTTCTTAAAAGGAATACATGATATTCCAGAGTCTGTAAAAGAAAAAAAACGACAAGTGGAAAGTCCACACAACTACTCAGGCCTGATGGTCTGCAACCATCTCCTTTATTCCCCTTAATCACGAGTCTACATAGGTTGGTTCATCCATTCCTTTATTCTCTAGTTTATAGTATAAACTAGTTTTTGCTTCAGTAAAGATTTATCTATATAATACTCTCTTCTGCAACTTTTGGCGAAATAATAGGAACAAAGAGACCCTTTGGATTTCAGCACCCTTCCTTGTCTTTCAGTGATTCTATTTGGGGTCTCAACATCTAATTGCACACTAACTTATGTTGTTCAAGTGGTCGCGGAGTTAAATTGATAACCCATATCGAGACAAAAGTCTCGAATTAGGTGCACTTGTTGCTGAACATATCCATGTTCATTGTTTATGATGCTTCTTCAAAGTTAAAATCAACATTTACAAGGTATTTCAAGGCCATGGTTCAGCAAAATGATATATACATGAGGCAATTGCACCCCTGGAATCTGTTTTTTCAAAGGTGCACTGGAATTGTGGTCTTCCCCCAATTTGAACTATATTTTTCCTTGTACATTTCTTAGTTGAATATTCAGTTTGATAATTCTGTTAAATTCATGCATAAGCTTCACTCTTTGTTAAATTCATGCACAAGCTTTACTTTGATGCTTCCGTTAAATTTATGCCAAAGCCTTCGAGTCCTTGAAAATGCTCTTAACCATTTTGTACAGATGCCTTATTTTTAATAGGAATCCCTGAAATATATGCATATGCACATTTGTGTTACAGTTTTGAAACGAATAATGAGCATAGACTAACCAAATATGAGAAAGATACCCTTACTCACCTCTATTGTCTTTTATTGGTTAGTAAATAGTCCCTTATTATTGAAGTGGCTTTATCTTCCATTTTATTTTGTCAAATTCACCAACTTAGCCTTGTCCTTTGAGATAGACCACATCTGTGGGCCATCAAGGCCACTAGGATTTTCACCTCGTCTTGGATGTGGCAGCTAACTCCTTTGAAGGTGCTTCAATAGGATTTTCTCCTGATTTCTGATTGTGTTTAGCTCTATTTTTCCCATTAATGTGTCATTGAAACGAGGCCTGAGCATTATTGGAAGTGCTTTCATTTCACCACTTGACAACTGCTCCATTCACAACCAAGCTTCCATTGTTTTTTCTTTAAAATAATGGTTATTGGATTTCAATCAAATCCACTTAGCCTTGTCCTTTGAGATGGACCACATTTGTGGGCCATCAAGGCCACTAGGATTTTCCCCTGGTCTTGAATGTGGCAGCTAACTCCTTTGAAGGTGCTTCAACAGGGTTTTCTCCCAATTTCTGATTGTGTTTAGCTCTATTGTTCTCATTAACATGGCTTTGAAACGAGGCCTGAGAATTATTGGAAGTGCTTTGATTTCACCACTTGACAACCAAGCTTCCATTGACAACCAAGCTTCCATTATTTTTTCTTCAAAATAATGGTTATTGGATTTCAATCAAAGCCACTATTGCTGAAACCATACAATGATTTGCAAGATTCTAAAATATTATTCCCACATTCTAAGAAATTAAAAACTGTCGAGGGCAACACTGACTATACAAAATGATGACCTCCAATTAAAAATACTACAATTATATTGTTTAACTCACTCACCCATTACAATTATATATCGGCAAAACACTTTTGCCTAGAAAGAGAAAATTTACTATTCTCGATGCAAGCTAGCCTATCCCAAGTTGTGGTTAACTCTTGAATTTCCATGTAAATGTTGTTCATGGCAGTTCATGAATCTAATTCCCAAGCCTTCACATTGCTTAGTTGCTCTCTAATTTCCTGAATAAGAGTGTTTCTTCTTACTACCTTTAAAGATCACGAGGTTCATTAATTTGATTAAAATTAGGCTGTTTAAATAATTCAATAGTTTAAGTTTAGATATATTTTGTAAAATTTAAGATTTATTTATTTATAACTAGTCTAAATCCATCTTAATTCTCTAAATTTATTAAGGCTCTGTGTTGTGATAAATATTCTTTAAAAAACTTATATAAAACTAGTAAAAACAAATGTTAAAAATCATGTGATGAGCGATTTAAAAATAAAAACGTCAAAAAAATCACTAATAGGGAGGGGCAACCGTCAAATTTAACCCCTACGTCATGGTTGAGCATACAAACGCATTGTTATTTTATGTAAAGATTCGAATTATGCGTTGAGCGTGGAGTGTCCTCGTTAAAAACTTTATATAAATTATAATATTACTTCTTATAATTTTTACAACTCGTCAACTCGTATGTGTGAAAACCAAGGGATATGTGTTTCTTAAGACCTATGGCCACGCCGAACGTTGATCCTTGCTTTATTTTAATGTAAATGTTTTCGCTCATCAATGATGATTTTCACAATCTCGGCACTCACTGTAAGTCAATTAGATTTTTATTTTTTATTTTTAATTATTGGAAATTTTTACCCAAACAGAGATTATTGTTATGATTAAAAAATATTTAAAATTAATGGTGTAAATATTAAAATTATTTGTAAATTTGATTGTTAATATTTTAATTTGTTAATCATTATTTTATAAAATAAATTTTTTAAGTAATTTTTATACTTTAAAATTTATAATATATTGTTAATTTAAGAAAGAAATATTATTTTGAAAATGAATTTTTCATAAATTTGAGATTTTTTCTTTAATATTTTTTAAAACTATTATTAGATGAAACACATTCTCCACTCCACAGTGAAAGAGGCGTAATTTCGTGGGTGCTCAATTTAAGGTTAAGACCTACTCTCCTTTAAAATAAAAATTATATTTAAGTATTTTTTAAAAAAAATTTACTTATTATTCATATTTTTAAATTATGATTATATTATTTTATTAAAATGAATTTATTATTTTTATTTGATTTTTCTATTTAATTATTAAGTTAATAATTATATTTTTCCATCTTTTCTTTATATTAGTATTTATTTAAATAATAATATTAATATATGCTATTTATATTGTTTATATTAACTAATTCTAACTCTAATTTATTATTATTATTTATATTAATATTTTTTTAATTAATAACCGTTATATTAATAATTTCCATTTTCTAATTAATATTAATGTTTTTTCTGAATTTTATTTACTACTTTCCTATATCAATATAATTTCATTTGAGTTTTTCAATATTTAGGCTGACGGGCCTTCCTTTGAAAGGGACCTTCGTCGTCCTTTTCATTCTCACACTGACACTTGTCGTGCAATTTATATTTATTATCTTTGCCATTCTACCTATCCACTTCACATCCCTACAACGAGTTTATGGCACAAAGCTCGGAGTTTACTGGCTAGGCTACATGCATGACCGCTGGTTTCGCGCTTAGCGCCATCACATGGCACACCACGCGGATTCCGCCAAACCTCTGCACTACCTCGCCGGTAATTTTGCACCGACTGAACAAGAAACTACGCCGCACACAGACTTGTCTGTCCTTGGAAATCTCACTGTAAGCCTCTCACATTTTCTCGCATACAATTCCTTTTTAGCATTTATTTAAATTATATGTTTAAAATGTTAATAATCCATTTCAGAAATGCTTGGATGGAAAATTTGTGCGGGTCGGTTCCAATCCCATATTTGCCCCCGTCGCTGGCTATCAACATCTTTCGCTTGGATGGAGAATTTGTTTGGGTCGGTTCCAATCCCAAATTTTCCCCCGTCGCTGGCTATCGAGATATGTAAACCATATGTTTTTCTTTTCTTTTCATTTTTTATATTGCATTTTCGAGTTTTTTAAAAATTAAGATTTTAAATTATCAAGTCACCTTCCACCATCAATTAGGCAAAAAAATCTGAATGGGAAAATTTTTTGCTGTAGTACACCCTTGGCTATCTCTATCACTACATTTCAAGGGTGCCTATTTCACCAAAACTCAAAATTGCCACCAATGCTTACTCTGGCTTCCTTTTGAATTGCGTTAATTCAAAATCATTAGAATGCAGAATATGAAATTGTTGCCTTTTTAAGCATACTATCTGACATGTCCCACCTATTCAAGTTGAACACGCTTACGTCAAAATTCTACTTGAACTCTTGCAATTCTTGAAGAAACTTTGAGGTCAAATTCTTTATCTTCTTGAGCATCTTGCATTCTTTAGGCTAACAATACTTTGACAATAATTATTCATTAGATTCAAGCTATTGCACGATACCATCTAAATGTTCCAATTAACTCTTGGTTTAACCATTGTTTGCTACCATGGATTTTAACATTAACTAATGTTATTTTTATTAATGTGCCTATTCCCATGTCTGTTTTTAAGAGTTGCAATTGAATTTTCAACAGGATGGAATCGATTAGTTATAAGAAGAGCTTCGACATAAATCACATGAAAGAGACCTTTGTTGACGCGTTTTGAACCAACCAGTGTGGTTCATCGTCAGGACAAGTTGAAGAAACAGATCTGGCCAAGAAAGTTAAATAGACTGAGCAGAGACTCTAACGGCTAGATAACGACTATTTTTGACCCTAGGACCCAGTCCAACTTATATTAACAAATTTAATATTTTTATAATGGTGATAATCTAGAAATTAGTAAAATTAGGTATAATAACTTGATCTTACGTAATTTATTAATTAAATAACCTTAGGTTATTAATCAATTAATATTAATGGTTATAATAAGTTAGTTATTAGTTTTACCATAATAATCTATTTCTAGAAAATGGGTTATTAATAAAATGTTCCTAATGGTTAAAATAAAATTTTATTATTTGATTTCTCGAAATTAGTAAGACAATAACTAGATTTATTAATTAAATAACATTAGGTTATTAATCAATTACTATTAATGGTTATAATAAATTAGTTATTAGTATTATCATAATATCAAAAAATTAATCTATTTCTAGAAAATAGGTTATTAATGAAATGTTACTAATGGTTAAAATAAATTTATTATTAGATTTCTAGAAATTTGTAAGATTAGGTACCATAACTAGATTTATTAATTAAATAACCTTAGTTTATTAATCAATTAATATTCTTCAATTAATGGTTATTAGTTATTGGTATTACTAAAATATTAAATTTTTTTTAATATAATAATCTAAGGATTAGTTATAAAAAATTCTTAGTAATGGAATCGACTACATATCATAATCTGCAAACGAAACCTATTGAATACGACTTTCGAGGATTCGACTCTGTGACTCGATTTGTTTGTCTCACTGGCCAACCCTGCAGACTTTAGGGCTTCCATAGGTGCCCATCTAATATTATGAAGTGAGTATTTGTGCTTTTATATAAGAATCGGTAGAAGTTCCGAAACATGTTCTAAGTTAGTCGTTACAAAAGCAATCGATGTCAAAGTTTATAGGATTGCTAACAAAACCAACTTGTTGTATCCAGATATTAGAGGGAAGTGTTTTCCATAAAAGAGTGTCTATGTAAGAGAGGGAAATGTTTTCCATAAAATACTGTCTATGTAAGGTTATGTTTCTTGTTTTTTTTTCTTGAATAATTATCACCAATAATCTCCACAAGAGCAAACTCCATCTTTGAAATAATGGAATCGGTGTGCGTCCCTAACGATAATTTCCCTTGTGACAATCCTAGAAATGATCTTGGTAGCATTGTGGCAGTCGCCACAAACACGAAGGTTTTTACTAATACGGATAGGTGTCCGACAAGATGTGTTCATAAGCCCAAAAACAATGGCTAGCTTTTCACTATGGATAAGAAGATTGTGGTCCTTGTCCTCATTTTCGACATCAAACAGGACAAAGTAGTGTCAGGTGTGTATCCTGCAGCTTCCATCTGCATAGTGAGACTCTTTAGAGCTGCATAGATTTCCTTTGATTGTGGGTGCCATTGGTCTCCCACAAGGAATACATGAACTTTATTCTTGACATCAATCCAGCTGCGTCCTAGACTCGTTTTCAACCGTTTACTTTTCATAATGTTTCTTATATCTGTTGCAAAGTACCAATTGCTAGCTGCAGCATACATGTTTGCAAGAAGTGCATAATTTCCTGTATTTTCAGGTTCTAACTCAAATAGGTGCTCAGTCGCATATTTTCCTAGCTCTATATTATGATAAATTCTGCAGGCACCAAGCAAGGCTCCCCACACACTGGCATCAGGTTCCACCAGCATCTTATCAATCATGTGTTGTGCATCATCAAGTTGCCCAGCCCGTCCAAGAATATCAACTATGCACGCATAGTGTTCCACTGTAGGAGTGATGAAGTATTGTTTACTCATGCAATAGAAAATTTCTAAACCCTGCTTTTCTAGGCCTGCATGGCTGCAAGCAGATAGGACACCAATGAAATTAATGTAGTCTGGGTTTACATTGTTGTGTTGCATTTCATAAAAGAGCTTGAGGGCAGCTTCACCAAAACCATGCATTCCATACGCTCCAATCATTGTGTTCCACGAGATTACAATTTTCTGCGACACTCTGTTAAATACATGGGTTGCATCTTCTACACTCCCACATTTTTCATACATATCAATAAGTGATTCTCCACAGAAACATGCAACTCAAATCCATTTATGATCAGGTAACAGTGGACCTCCTTTCCCTGTTTCAAAGCCCTTGTCTGGGCACATCCTGTTACAGCATTTGCGATGGTGATAGAATAAGGTTTCACATCGTCCAATATCATTTGACAGAAAGTACAAGACGTTCTATAATTCTTCCTTGTCAATGTGCAACCTATTATCACATTCGATGATACCACGTCCCTTTGGGGCATGTTTTCAAACAACTGACATGCATAAGGTGTGCACTTCTAGGTATACAAACTGTTTACTATGCACCCATTGTCTCATTGTGCAGGGGGAGTTCAGCACTTGCTGCTTATGGTTTTTTTATCATCCTCACTTAACACCTATTGTGTCAGCGCAATCGTTAAGCACTCACCCCTAATTTCCTTTATGGTGAACATGTCTCCAACATCAACATCTACTGGTTTCCAAGGAGAACACAGTCCGTAGTAGGGGTAAGTTCTCATGATCTATCTATTTATTGGGGAGGCTCCTCCCTATTTCTCTTCAACATATGTCATTCTACTCTGAATTTTGCATGTGTGGTGCATAAGAAACTGACATACTAACAATACCAATAGACAAAACATGGTGTGAGCACACATTTTTAGAGAAAATTTTCATTGTCCACACCTAAGGATAGGTAGGAGGCGAGGTCATCGAAAGCCCTTCGTTTCAGTGCATGAAATTACATAAGTTGGTAAGGCTAAAATTATATTGAAACTGCCCACATCCTTTCGCCTTTCACATCATACTCCATTTGCCTCTTTTTAACTTTGTACAACAAGAAAATGGGAATTGAATTACTCCTCTTTTCCAGATCGCTGCATTTAGATGGGTTGGCCAGGCTGCAAATAAATAGAAACTGCCCATGATAGTCTGCAATCTGGCCACTGTTGTGTGACTGATGGAATCTGATTATTGTTATGGTCTGGCCGCTATTTTCAGGGTCCTGTTTCTGACAAGAGGGAGGACCCAAATAGCTCTTATTACAAACATCAACTTGGCCCCATATAGTTCTTCTATATGCCTGGACTGAACGAATGTGTCAACTTTTAGATTCAATAACTATACATGGTGTTTGAATAGCGTGTTCGCTATATGCAATCACTGCTATTCAACATCCCTAAAATGTGCAGAAATGCACAAGCACAGTAAGTACACCCGAATATAGCATATTAAAGGAAAAAAAAGTGTGCCTTGTTCACAGAATAGTTAATATATCATATATTATTACAAATCCATAAGGAGTCCAGTAAGTGAGCGAAATACATGGCAAATGCCTCGATTGGCCCACATCTCTTAATGTGTAGGATCAATATTAGGATTGGCTGGGAAATGTTCCTATTTCATTGATGTTTTGACAAAATAACAAGGAACATTCTCTAATGAAACTAAGCTTCCACACTCCAAACTCCAATACCATGTTTGCTGAGGACATTGCTATCCTTACACCTGGGATTGTTGCTAAAAGGAGGAGAGGTAATTCTGTTATTTGTATCTTGCCTCAACCATTTAATGAATTTACTAGGGTTCTTGCAATGTGTGGTAACGTGGAGATTCAACTAAATAAAAATGTAACAGTAGCACATCAAGAAGGATTGCAGACGAAAAATTCCCTTCAGAAAAAAGGTAATAAAGAATATTATCAAATATCATCTGCAGCTGCAATTTAGTCCCCAATGCATCGTATTATGTAGATGTCAGGAAAGAAAAGTGAGTGCATTGATGCTCCTGTGAACATGCTAGAGACTAGCCAATTGCTCTTTAAATATACTTCTATGAACCCTTTCTAATCCAATTGCACAAGACTATGTTTTGGTTCATCTATAGACCAGACGAAGTTTCCTTTTCAAAATGAGTTTCAAAATTTTAATAATTTGAATTTCTATAATTAAATAAATTATTTTTATTAAATAAATTTTATTATAAAAATAATAACAATAATGTTTAGGAAAAGCATCTTACAATTAGTTAATGTTTTAGTTGTAGTGTCAACCACCAATGTAAGTGATTTGTTTTAATATTTGCAAATCATAAATTTGGCAGCTTTTCAATTACCATGTAAAACACTGTAATTTACTTTTTATTTAAATATCAATAGTTTGGTTTTGGTTTTGTTCTTTTAATATCAATCTGCTGGTTCATGATGGTCATCGTAGTTAGTGCCTTCATCACTACTGAGCTTTATATATGCTTGCCTATCTATAAAAGTTTCTTCCTTTTAATAATTCTATCGGCCTCTCTTTGTACCTTTTGAGACAATTGCTAGTTAATTGGAATGTGTATTCTTTATTTATTTTATTTATGTTTTTTTCATTCCTTATTGTTAAAGTACATATATTACCATTTATTTCAATATTGTATTTAAATTTATTAATAAATTATCAAATTAATAATAATTCTAAAAAATAATATTTAAAACCCTTTGAGTTTTTTTCAATTTTATTGTTAGGTTACTATTTTTAATATATTTTTATTAATTAATATTATTTGAATCTTCGCGTTAATTTTTTAATTTTTAATTATTTATGTTCAACTAACTTATTTTTTCCTTTTTTTTTATTCGGGTTCTTTTACTTATTTATCTCTCAATTTTATTTTTGGCTATTTCTCTTACGTATTTATTTAATTTCTCTGACACTGGGATGGATTTCAATGATTTCATATCACTTATCTGAAAATAAAGCCATATTCGATTGATTTTGAAATTATCTGATCACAAAAATTTTAATATATAATAAAATATTAAAACAAAATTAGTTCTTTTCGTATCAATCTTAACTCTCAACGAAGTTTACTATATAAAATTAAAAATATATAGCATTTTTTTTAATTTCACTATTCAATAATATTTCATATATAAAAATATATTTTAATGCGCTTAATTTCTAAATTAATTGTGAAAATAAAAATTATAAAGTACTTACATTCTGTCTAAATTTTATATCATACATATATTAAAATTAATTAGTATGTTAATCAAAACAATTTTTTCTATTGTCATAATAATAGTAATTAATTAAATAAATTAAATTTAATATAAAAAATAATATTTTATTAAATAAATAATATAAAGAGATATTATTGGCAAAATACTTCCTTTAAAACACATTATTAGTGATTAGGATATTAAACTTTTATAAATTTACATAGCAATAAATCATCTAAATTGGTACATTTTCTAAACTATTTATCTATCATATATTTGTTAGGTTTTAAAATTATATTAATTTGAAATTATTTGTCTCACATTT